>SOPF01028627.1:0-10316 GCA_012979155.1 Hypericum perforatum
CCAGGAAGTCATATTTAGTGAGGTCGAAGATGAGAAGCCAAAGGATGTAGACTTGCTTCCAGCATCCGAAAGGCAAATGAGAATCGCTCAGCTTCAGGTAAAATTATGTCAAGCTGCTGCGGTAGGTGCAGTAAGGGTCAAGAGGAGGAGAGGTCCGCACAGAGGCGAGGATTTCACCTTAACTGAGGCTTTGGTCAAGGCGGACTTTTGGCTCATTTTCTTCTCGCTTTTGTTGGGATCTGGATCCGGGCTGACAGTGATTGATAATTTGGGGCAAATGAGCCAGTCCTTGGGCTATGATAACACACATATTTTCGTGTCCATGATTAGCATTTGGAACTTTCTGGGCCGTGTTGGTGGAGGTTACTTCTCCGAGATTATAGTGAAGTAAGATCAATACTTGACTTTCTATTTATAAGATAGATTCATTATTCTTGTGAGGTTCAAGCTTCTCACACCGATTTTAATCTCATATGTGCAGGGAGTACGCTTATCCACGACCAGTCGCCATGGCTGCTGCGCAAGCAATAATGGCAGTAGGACATGTATTCTTTGCATATGGATGGCCCGGGGCGATGCACATTGGTACTTTGCTTATTGGTCTTGGATACGGGGCTCATTGGGCGATTGTGCCGGCTGCTGCCTCCGAGTTGTTTGGCCTTAAAAAGTTCGGCGCTCTTTACAATTTCCTCACCTTGGCAAATCCTGCTGGCTCACTTGTCTTCTCTGGTGTCATAGCAAGCACCATATACGACTACGAAGCAGAAAGACAGCATCAACACCATCATCAGCCTTTGCACCAAACTGGATTTGCATTTTCCCATTTCATCGGCGTGGAGGAACCACTAAAGTGCGAAGGTTCTATATGTTTCTTCCTTACTTCCATGATCATGTCAGGATTTTGCGTCATTGCTGTAATGTTGAGCATGATCCTAGTCTATCGGACTAAGATCGTCTATGCAAACCTCTACGGGAGATCCCGCACATGATATCGTTGGACTTGGTGCAGCAGGCCTCGGCTTTATTTTACGAGCTTTCGAGGAATCACTCTGCGAAGGTCACAGCGACCTTCTGATCCGAATTTGGTGGCTTTTTTTGGGATCTGTTTGTTGTTGCAAAGCAATTGTGGGTTGTGTTACTACAAGAGACACATCACACAACCAGGCTTCCTGTGTTGTTGTCGTTGAATCTCCATAAATTGTTCCTTAAAGTTTGCCAAATATTGTACATTGCCTTCTCCATTGCGTGTGAAGAATCAGACAATGATAGTTTTTGATTGGATCTACAATTTTGTTACATATATACCGGCCCTTTCATTTTTGTTCTACAACTTTTTTGTGGTGATACTTTTTTTTATTGTTATTGTAAAAGATGGATGCAAATTATTACTTTTATGCATCTTGCAAACAGAGTCGTCTCTGAATAAGACCCGAGTCTCTCACGAATTAATATCAGCGCAATCTGTCCTTATCCTTCCCTGGTTACCCGTCTTAACCCCAGTTCTCCCAAGTTTAACCATAGCCGTGGTAAAAGCCGCATTGAAATCCCCGGGGCTGTTGGCGAAGTCGTTGACCGTTGACTGTGACGTTGACTCGCTCAACAAGGTGGCGTCAGACGTGAACATCCCTTTCCCGGCTGCCACATTCTGGTAGTACGCGTTGTCGAACAGGCGGGGGCTGGTGGGATCCATGTCGATGGCGACCTGGGGGTCAACGTCGCGAGGGCAGGCTGCGATCAGCTGCTCTGCATAGGATGAGTCCAGAGTGGGGTCGACGGGGGAGGAGTAGATGCGGTCGGAGAAGCGATTGCAATGGGAGAAGCCGATGGTGTGGGCGCCGGAGAGGGCAATCATGTCTACCTGGCTGAGGTTGTGCTTGGCGAATAGAGAAGTTAGTTCGTCAAGGTCGGCCGTTGGCTCGGGCAGGGATCCGGCCACTAGTGATGCCTGGGACACTGTCCCATCTCTGCGTCCCAATTCCACGGAAAATGACGGTCCTCCCGCCTGTAAAAGACATTATTGAAAGAGTTGCCAAAAAAGTATCGGAAAATGCTCGAATGGGATAAACTTACGAGAACGACGACGTCCCGGGCAGCGAGAGCCATAATATCGGCGCAAGAGACGACGCCAGGGCAGGAAGCCTCTACCGCTTGTTTAGCCTTGATGACGGTGTCGAATCCGTCACCGGCAAGAGTAAGGCTGTCCGGAGCGTCCTTCTCGGCGTCTCCGTTTGGGGATGCAACCATAAGAGAGGCATCGCAACCCTGTCATATGATAAATGAACGTGAATTCTAACTTCATAAATATATAAGTTAGTAACTCAAAGTATAGTTAGTTAATAGAGTGTCATGCAATTGCAAACTATACTTTCGTTCTTATCAATTTAGTTATAAAGTTAGTGGTTGTTCTTTCACGTACCGTGACAAAGCAATCATGGAAAAAGAGTCGAAGCGTAGCTGGGGCAGTGACGAAGGTCTGGAAGAACTTGGTAGACACCGCTTGTTGCACCAAAAATTCAACATTCGGACAACTCGAGCTGTAGAAGTTTTGCACCAATTGTCCCTCCCCAAAACTACTCGCTAGGACCACTACTACCAGTGTCAACGTTAGGACCAAACCATAATTACCACTTCTTCTCATGGTTTTGATTTCGAAAAAAATTAAGACAAAACGAAAATTTAAAGGTTAGAGTTGATGTATTGATACAGAGTAAAATTGAGTGATTTATATATGTGGGAGGAGAGAAGACAAGTCTACACGCAAAAAAGTTCATTATATTAATGCACACTAACTAAATCGACGACTAAAGCTTTTAATTATTAGTTTTAAGTGCATGAAGCTACCATGCGTACATGGATTCGATTGTTTATTTTGACGTGTCCGAAATTTATTTAGCATGGAGTTGGTAAATCTCGTCACTTGGATGAAACCGCCCTGCCAATGGGGCGTAGCCACTTTGAATTAATCTCTGAATCAGCAAGTGATGATGATATACATTTGGAAAATTATTTGATATTAACTAGTTGATTTAATTTTCTGCGGCTATGTGATCAGCATTTACGTCTCCCTTTTTCCAAAAATATCAATTGACGATCATTATCATTTACTGGGTCCATAATGATTTAGTCAAATCTTGAAATATATATTAAACCAAGAAAAATAAAGCTAGAAATTTATATGTGGGTCATAATTAATTTTATATTGTTGTTTACAAAATCAATGGGTGTATGGAGAGTTTTTCCAAAACAGAGCCCGGTATTTGTACTTCGAATATGACATTATTTTTATACAATGCAAGTAAAGAAATGGTCAACTCGATTGAGCTGCGTAATCATGTTGTGTTTTGATGAAGTCAGTTGGGTGAACCATTATTATAATAAGCACACACACCTGCCCGGAGCCAGGTAAGAAAATCAGAAAAGTGCTATTACGGTTAATTATTAAAATTTATGGTAGATTTAATCGAAACTTTCATTGATACAAATCATGTCATTTTATACTCTAGACCACCCTAATTCCCGTTGCAAATACCATATAATTAAATCTTGATAAGTAATTTTACCAATTGATGTCCAATCGTACTTGAGTCATAATTAATATAGAAGGGAATTAGTTCATAGTACAAAAAATCAACTCACTTAGACCATATCGATGAATGAAAAAAGAAATGAGACGGAATACAGTACAGACCCATTCAATCCAGCTTAATTAAAATCCATTATTTTTTTTAATATATTTCATTCTAAATATTAATTTCAAAAAATTAATTTCTGTCAATCAAATTAGAAGCAAACCTAATAAAAAGCGTCCTATTCAAACCACGAAAGAAGAAAAATGATGTTACGGGCCTAAAAAATGGGCCCATATTCCAACAAAGCCCATATCCGTACAGCCCAACACCACCCTCCTCTCTTCAACCATCAAAAACCCTAATAGCTCCTCCTTCACTTAAAAGCTTCCGCATCTCTCCTCCTCGAGCTTCCGCTGCCGTTTTCGATTTGTCCGATCGCAGGTGAAGAGAACAGAGAAGCTCAAACAACATGGCCGACGTCGTAAGTCAGCCGATTGCTGTGGAATCGACCCAGCCTCACTTGGACGTGAAGCTCTTCAACCGCTGGTCCTTCGAGGACGTCCAGGTTCCCCCCTCCTCCTTCTTCTGATCTATTCCAATTCGGCGTTAGGGTTTAGGATTTAGGGTTTAGGGTTTAGTAGTTATGTTTTTCGTGATTTGACAATTGGGGTTGGGTTTGGGTTTTTTTTTTTTAAGGTTGCGGATATCTCTTTGGTCGATTATATCGGAGTTCAAGCCGCCAAGCATGCCACGTATGTCCCCCACACCGCTGGGAGGTACTCGGCTAAGCGTTTCAGGAAGGCTCAGTGCCCTATCATCGAGAGGTTGACTAACTCTCTCATGATGCACGGGAGGAACAATGGTAAGAAGATCAAGGCTGTTGCGATTATCAAACACGCTATGGAGATCATCCACCTCTTGACCGACCAGAACCCCGTCCAAGTCATTGTCGATGCTGTCATCAACAGGTATGATATATTAGTTGGTTGGTGGTTGGTTAATGGGGGCTGACATTGTTTATGATTTGAGTGTTTAACTAACTCGGTGTTTGGCTTTGCAGTGGGCCTCGGGAAGATGCTACACGTATTGGGTCTGCTGGTGTTGTTAGGCGTCAGGCTGTTGATATCTCACCCCTGAGGCGTGTGAATCAGGCCATCTACCTGCTCACTACTGGCGCTCGTGAAGCTGCTTTCAGGAACATCAAGACTATTGCTGAATGTCTGGCTGATGAGCTCATTAATGCCGCCAAAGGATCTTCCAACAGGTTGGTTTTGTGTTTCACCTTCAACTAGGAACCATCTTATATGTGGCTTAGTGTTTCCAGTACATGGCTTTTGCTAATTGTCACTCTGTTCTCCAGCTATGCCATTAAGAAGAAGGATGAGATTGAAAGAGTTGCCAAGGCCAATCGTTGAGCGGACCGTAGAGACTTGTATCTCCTCCAATGCATTTTTTGGTGTTTGTCCGGATCTTAAACTAGTTTTCCCTGTTGGACTATGAATGTGTTTGGTTATGTCCAATTTTACTGAGATTTTTCTATTTGAGGATTTCAACACTATTAAGAACGCCGTAGCAGTTTTATGGTTACTTTCATTTCTTCAGTGAACAAAAGAAGCGGGTTCTTAGCTTTCTATTAGCTTTCGAGCTGAGATCATTTCCCTCTATGATCAGTACCACCCAATAATTGATCAGTCGCTTACTGCCTGGGAGATTAGATTCCGATAATTACCGACCTTAAATTGAAAATTTGCGGATGCTTGTTTTTGGTGGGCTGTTGTTCCTTTGGTCATGGTTATTGGGTTGTGTTTCGAGCCCTGTTTTGAGCATTGGCCAGGGATCTTATTGTTAGCAACGAAAGTGGTATTAGAATTTAGCAATAGAATCAACACTCATCTCATGCACTAACCTTTCAACCATGTCTACTTCCCATTCTCCTTCCTGTGCTTATGGGCTAACCTTTCGACCTCTCAGTTTCCCATTTTCTTAGTAGTATTTCATCAAATAGATCACAAGATGTCATCAGAATTTGTAGATGTCATGGAGTTTGTCTCTTGTCTCATTTGCATGAAGATATTGTGATTATCAAGGCGGTCACTATAAAATATCTACTGTTCAGGATTTGTCTGCTATTTCTGTCCTTGTGTACTAGTCCAGCAGCCATAGTGTGTTTGGTAAAGGTTTCTCGGACGATCGCGTTTCTGGCGTGTCGGGGACAGAGATACGTCTCCTGCTTACAGATGTGATTGGTGCTCTGGTTTCGGCAATCGATTCCCACGTCAAAGTACCGTCCCTAATGTTTCAGCAATTGCGAATTAACAACCTGTCGGGACTCCGACAACGATATTGTGTCTGAATCTCCGTCGAAGGATAATTCGTGCTTGATGGCATTATGGTCTTGAGTCTTGATCAACAATAACCATATGCGTCAAATAATCAAATTAAATTACAAGGTGAATGTTTAATAGTATTTTTTATATTCATGAAATTTTAATCCATGTCTTATATCATGACTTCTAAGTTTGCTCAAGAAAGAACATTCAAATGGCATCCACTATTCAGGGCATCAGATTTTTAGAATAACAAATGCAACAGTATCCTTTTTAAATCATTTTTCAATACCAATGTATTACTCAATGGACGGGAAAACATCAAAATTAAGCCTAAGATCTAACCTAAGACATAAAAGAAAACAAATATGAATCACTAACACCGTCACAACAGAATGCAAGGTACACTTTACTATGATTTAAAAAGGAGAAAATGCCTCAAAAGTGAAAGAAAAAAACTGAATTAATTTAATCTAAATTGACTAAAAGTCCTCGTTCATCTTGAACACATGGTTCCCGCCGTCACCATTGATGCTAGACATAACGGAGGCCTTCTGGTACTCTCCAACCCGCTTCTCGAAGAAGTTGGTCTTCCCTTGTAAGGAGATGAGCTCCATCCAATCGAACGGGTTGGTGGCATCATAGATCTTCCCATACCCAAGCGCCCCCATCAGCCGGTCCGCGACGAACTCAATGTACTGGCTCATGAGCTCGCCATTCATCCCAACAAGTGCAACTGGAAGCGCATCGCACACAAACTCTCTCTCAATCACGACAGCGTCATTCACAATCTCCCTCACTCGTGCCTCCGATGGACGCACCTTTACAGGATAAAATCAAAACAGTTTCATTCATTTGGATCAGTTAACTAAATGAAAATTGCGGTTTAGATAGTATCGCACCTTGAGGAGGTTGTAGAGGAGGCAGGCAAAGTCGCAATGGAGCCCCTCGTCCCTCGAGATGAGCTCATTCGAGAAGGTCAGGCCAGGCATGAGCCCTCGCTTCTTGAGCCAGAAGATCGCACAGAAGCTTCCCGAGAAGAAGATCCCCTCCACGCACGCAAACGCCACAATCCGCTCCGCAAAGGTCTCACCTCCGTCGATCCACCGGAGAGCCCAATCCGCCTTCCTCTTAACACAGGGGATAGTATCAATCGCACGGAAGAGGCGCGACTTCTCATCGGAGTCCTTGATATAGGTCTCGAGGAGGAGACTGTACATCTCCGAGTGGATATTCTCAATCGCGATCTGGAACCCGTAGAAGGCACGCGCCTCCGAAACCTGGACCTCCTTCATGAACCGGCCGGCGAGATTCTCGAGGACGATCCCGTCAGAGGCGGCGAAGAAGGCGAGCACGTGCTTGACGAAGTGGCGCTCGTCGGGTGTTAGGGTTTCGTCCCAGTGGCGGTTGTCCTCGGAGAGGTCAACCTCCTCCGCCGTCCAGAAGGAGGCCTCCGCCTTCTTGTACATCTCCCATATCTCCGGGTACTGGATCGGGAACATGCAGAACCGGTCCGGGTTCGGGGCCAGTAGGGGCTCTTCCGGAAACGCAGGCATTTTTTTTCGAATTTTCTAAATTGGGAAATTTGATTTCTAGGGTTTCTGGTTTAATTTGGGGATAAGTATCACGGGAGCTTTATAAGGGAAGGGGGAGCGTGGAAAAGCGCGGGAGTTTTGAAAATTCAGGAAGCTTGCGAAGGAATGAACCTTTTTTTTTTTTTTGGCCAAGGGTAGTTCGGGGAATAAGGGCAGGTTTGGCGGGAGGGGTAATATGGGAATTCGAATTGTTGTGATTAAGCGGGGACTTCAAATCTTGTGGATGAGGCTAAGGGTAGGTAAGGTTTAGTGTTGAGGGTGATTTGGTCATTTCAAACATGAAGAAAGCGGGGAATTCGAAATTTCATTTGGGTGAAGCTTGCGGGAGAATGAACTTTGAGGGACTGACGAGTTGTTTTGGTGACGTGGCGGATGATTACGTAAAGTTGCTAGGATGGGACCACGGAAATTTGTATTATAGTATCTCCAATTCTCAATAGATATTATTACATGATTATATATACGAGAAATGAAATTCTAGTAATCGTAAAGTAATAGAATTCAATAATTTCTAATTTAAAAATTAAAAAGAGTTAATTGGCTGTCAAAATAATTGGAGCCTACCCATATTAAGTTCGGCAAAGATATTCACGAAAATATCTCAATGTCGCTGGTTTTAGAATTAAGGAGGTTTTGCTTTACGGGAACCTCGTGGCTTGGATTCACACGTGATTGTACGCGGACTTGCGTGTGTCTTCCTAAGCCGGCTTCGTGGCTTGGAGCGGTGTGCTTGGGTGACTCACATTTTTTTATTTTTCAGGCACTAGACACGTCCAAGACCCGTATTTTTGGTTGATGGGCCTGAGAGAATGGGCCACAATTGCAAGTAGCTATGAGCAATGATGATGGCTAATGAGAGCCCAGTTTATAAAACTCGAGATTTTTGCATTTGATTTTTTATGGAAACATAATATACGTATAATGTCAATCAGATTTGTATTCACTTTGAAAAAATTGGGTTCAATATTTAAAGGGTTGGATTGAGTCAGGAATTATATTTTTTAATGGTATTGACATAGTTTTTTTTTAATCCAAAAATTATGGAATCAAAATGTAAATTCTACACGGGCGATAACATATGAAAGAAATGTCATTTTTGCAGAAATAAAATACGAAAAATACACATGTAGTTATTGTATAAAAGAGATGTGAATATCGCATGAAAAATACCAATATCGCATGAAGAAAATACCAGCACAATTTGCCCAGATTCTGTACCATACGAATTGATTTATATAGTCTTTACTCAATTTTTTTTTAAAAAAACACTATTTAATAATTTGGGCTTAAATTTTATGAATAAATTTACGTTACACATTGTAGCGTAACTTGACCGATAGATCTAAGTAGGAGGTGCTAAGTGCTAACTACAAAATAGTTAATTGTTCCAATAATTAACTAGTACAATGATCAATGACTATCCAGGAAATCAATCGCTTCCAAAAAGGCATTAATTAGCTTCCATAATTAAGGGCATCACGAAGATCCATTCACAGATCCACCCAATTGGACTTCCTCTTTTGTTCAAGATCATCGATTCTAATTAGCCAAAATCCGAAGACAAAAACTTCCAAAAAAATACGCCATTAACCCCTCTCCTTAACTATATAAAACTCTGTCAAAGAAAATTAGTAGACTTCTAAAAATAAACTCGATTTGCAGCTCCCGTAACGTTTTTCTTTGATTCTTCTATAGCATCAAAGAAGTTGGATTGAGGTGCAGCGACAAGTACTCACAACTCATTAGGTACTTAATTATTATTATTATTACTCGCACGCTCCCGCAATTACATAATTAATTAAATTGGTTGAGACAGTGTTATGGTTCGAATACCAAATTAATATCATTATGCATGCGTTTAGAAAGTTCTTTGAAATAATTTTTATTATGATCGTTTTTAGGTTGATTGACTAATTCATCTTCGAGTGTCGGATATCTAAGATGCCAAAAAAAAGGGTGTCGGTTGAACTCATAGAGAAGGATAAGAAACGTCGGATCACCTACGAGAAAAGGAAGAACAGTCTGTTAAAGAAGGCGAGGGAGTTCTCTATCCTGTGCAACGTCACAGCTTGCGTCATCATTGTCCCGACCAAGACACAGTGCCAAGAAACCCATCAGCCTCCCAAGTTTGAGACATGGCCATCCCAAGACAATGATGTTAGGGAAGTCATAGCAAGGTCCGGTTCGAGATTCTATTTAGTGACGACTCTTTCTCAATTGTGTCTTTTCTATTCGTAATCTCGGACTCGGTTAGTTTTTTTACTATTTGGATTAACTCACATTAGGTACAAGGCAACTGATCAGCCAAGGAAGCTGGGCGTATCGGACTATTTCATTGATAAGAAAAGCAAGGTGGACTTGGAACTTGCCAAGCTGAACAAGCACATCTGGAATAGCAAGTACACCGCGTGGAACAAGGGTCTGGATGGCTGCTCGAATGCCGAACTGCGGGTGCTGCTCGCTCGGCTGTCAGCTAGACTCGAAGACGCGGAGCGGAGGTGCTTGGTGATGAAGGGGAGAGTGTGCATGGCGGGTGGAGTTGGAACGAGCGGACAGACTCATCAGAACGTGTCCTGTGGATCGGACTACCACTCGAAGATGGTCGATAAGGACTTGTCCGCTGGTGGTATGCAACCTTGGATCAATCCGAGCCAATTTGAGTTGGATACCCCACTTGCATTCCCTCCCACTGGGTACCTGCAGCCTGTCCAGTCTCACTGGAGCGGCTCGAATGAGAACTTTCTGCAGCGCGGATACACTGGTCCTAGTGATCTTCAGGTACTATCTAATTCCAGGTTTCAGGGACCCTTAGGCTACCAGCCAAG
>SOPF01028628.1:0-46116 GCA_012979155.1 Hypericum perforatum
CTACCTCGAAGACCCAAACAAACTGCCTCACAGCATCTGCAGTTCCTTGGAACCACTTCTTTCCTGCTTCTCCTGGAGTTTGAGTAGCGGCCAGAACCTGTTAATAGCGAACAATTATGCACCAAGAATTCGGGATACAAAGTGAAGAAGCAAATAATTACACCACAAAGAACTTCAAAGGTGTCAATGTATACCTCCACAAATCCATCTCCAAAGTTAACCGCATTGCCAAAGTTGTAGGTGCGAGCAAGATGACGATTGAGCGAGAACGAGTTGAACTGTGTGAGAATGAAAATCTTTTTGATACCACTGTTGATACAATTGCTCATGGGGATGTCAATCAGCCTATAGCAACCTCCAATAGGAACCTGAAATTACAACAAAAAAAGAAAGTTTGAGCCACAAAAAACAAGTACAGACAACGACAACCCCCTCTGATATGAACAACTTACTGCAGGCTTGGCTCGTTTGCCGGTAAGAGGAAAGAGGCGAGTCCCGGCGCCTCCACCCAATATGATGGCTGCTACATTACTCGGGTCAGCTCTAGGCGTGTCGAAAAGGGGAACATCGAACGCCTGACAAAACAGCAATCGCGAATCATTACAGAAAGAACAACAACCCTCACTCAAGTACCGTGATCAAGAGGAAGCAAAGTGTAGTTCTTACAAGGGTCTCCCTGTGGATATCTGATGTAAGAACTGATTGCACCACTCTGGGTTTGATCTTCATCGGTCCTCCTCCTCTCTTCTGGGTTTTCTTCCAAATTCCAGCATCCAAACCTGTCCTTCCTTTTAAACCCCCATCCCTCAAGAACAAAGACCCGCCCTTGATAAGACCTCCTCCCTTAGTATCCACAGCATTAGCTCTGAAGCCAGCTGAACAAGAATCCATTGCTATGCAGAATGAGCTGGCACTCTAAAACAACAGAAACAAGTCAGATTTCCGGTGATCCTGTCAATAATCTACAAAAAGCTTAGGCTTTTAAGATCCAATGCAAAAGTCAAAACTAAAGATCACTTAAAAATCCTGTCTTTACTTTTATGTAGTTTGTTCCCAGAACTCAAGGAAAGAATAGGAAACTGAGGAAGAAGAAGGGTCAGTGGATTAACGTGATTTTAGGACTACTAATAACGGTTACTGCGACTAAATCACTGTCACTAACACTGTAAAGCCAACACAAACACGAGGATGGATACAGACCCACCAAGAGAACGAGCCAAAGAGACGATCTTTCTCTGTGTCAGGTTTTAAATCTTCGACAACTTAATCCGTCGTTGTCTCTAACCTAAACTAGTTAGAAGTTCGGTCTTCTTTTTTTTTTTCTTTCTTTTTCTCAAGGGCTTGGAAGCTTATATGTAATGAAATAGTTATTTGGTCCTCTGTGCAACGAGGAGTCCTTCCGGGGGTTAGCTTTTATATTTTTGGTTTATATCATCAAATTTATTAAATTAACTAATTAAAATTTAAGTCGAACTTAACTTTCTTTCCGAGAAAAATTATATAGAGTTCCACATGGATTGTATTGTTTGCACCTGACAAGAAGAATTACCAACCATGATTAGTTAAATTTGTTTCCAGTTCAAGTTCTTCCTTCTCTCTGACTCGGGTTAAAATAGGGTAGATTCAGAAACTTCCTTCCTGAGAAATTGTGCATTCCAGAATCTGCGAGCCACGATCAATTAAAAATTGTTAAGCACATAGTAATCCGAGGAACAATCATCGTAATTTAATTAAAAAAAATCTGGCATTGAATATTTATCATTATTTAAATAATGTCTACTGCCCAGTTCAAAGATAGCTTTACTTGAATGGACATGCACCACGTGGATCTGGTGGAAAAGATCTAAGCTTTTCACGGAATAGGAAATTTTTAATTTATTCCAATTCCCATAATAAATTATGTAAACAAATTATAGTGTAACGCGTGGAATGCCAGCAAACGAAATTTGCACCAGTTAATAGTGATGGATCCGATCCATCGATCGTGTGCAAGTTGTATGGACCACGGCGACGGTCGCCCTTTTAAATAATACGTTGGAAGTGGCAACCCCGAGATCTTTTTACATTGGAAGTGGCTCATTCTAGACTGGCCTCCCTCCTTACTTTTCACCCTTTGTTCTTCATAGAGGCGGAGCTAGAAAATTTTGAAAATGGGGTCAATTTCTAATATTTTTAAAATTAATGGCGTCAATTTTTAATTTTAATAAGAATATATACTAAAAATTATAGTTAATTATCAAAAAAAATAAATTTAAGTAGGGTCAATTGACCCCACTTAAGTGCATGTGGCTCCGCCACTGGCTCTTCATCCTCCACGGCGGACCGTTCCTCGATTACTGCTTCCACGACTTCTTGAGAACACTATTCGTCGTTTGTTTTCTTTTTCTTTCTGTTTATTTCGTCCCTGTGTTTGTTTGTTATTAAGGTTTTGGCTATGGTCAAACCCCTTTATTTTATTTTGTCCTGCTTCTTCCGTTGAATAACGGAGTGAGTCTCTCTTTGTGAGAGTTTTCGTCTCCTCTGGTGAGAGTTTGTTTTGGTTGTTTGTTGTTTTTCTAGTTGTTTTAGTTATATTTGGATCTCTACTTTTGTTTAGCTCTATGGTATACTGCATGGTCACTAATGGAAAATTACTTCATTTCTATGGCCAGATCTTCGTGAAAAAGATGGATTATCGCTTCCATCTATGGCGAGATCCACATTGAGAAGTACCATAGCGAAGGGACTGAAGTGTATTTATTGTTTTTCCATAGCTACACTTTGTAGATGCCGGATAGCTTATTATGAATGAAGTTTCTTATTCTCAAAAAATAAAAAATAAAAATTGAGAAAAATTTACATAAGTACTATGTAATTTCATCAATTATTACTTGAATTACTTGATTTCATCAATTAGTACTTGAATTACTATGATTTCAAAAAGGAATATACCATCTAACTTAATCCAATGTTTTTAGTTTTCTCACTTAAATCTATCCAGTCCAATTCAACTCTTTTTGTGTGGTCAAAATGTATTGTTCGAATTAGTTGTTGCTTACGTATTGATACATAAATTACTATTTTAACTTTTCCAAAAAATAAATTATCAATTTAGTTACAATCTTATTTTTTAACTCACAACTTTCTAGGGAAAATTACCCTCAGGCCTCTCGGGTTTGCGAAAATTTGTGTTTTAGCCCCCCTATTTTTTTTTATTATCATTCAACCCTTGAATCTTATCAAAAGTGTATAATTTAGCCCCTGTCACCGGAATCCGGCGATTTCTCCGGCGAAATGGCACCTAAGATTACTAAAATACCCTTTTCCTTTAAAAAGTAAAACAATAAATTGAAACATAATAATAATTCGTATTGAGCTGAAATTTTTCATGACGCATCCTAAAAATATACATGATTTATGTAAAATATTTCAGAAATTTTGGAGATACAGAAGTATTTTTTTTATTTTCCAACGTGCCAAAATATTGTAAAATCATATAAAATAGAAAAATTGTTTAATTGGGCTGAAACTTGTCCCATGTGTTCTTAAGCATATGTAGTAAATTTAGGACCTAAAACTTGTTTTATGTGTCCTTTAGCATCTTTACTAAAAACTCTATTTAGTAAAAAAAATAAATTAAAACTCTATATTTTTGGTATCCGCAGACTTTTTCAAAATTGGCTCATGAGAATCCAGACTTTTTAATTCCTAAATTCAATAAATATGCTAAAAGATACATGGGACAAGTTTCAGCCCAATTAAACAAATTTGCTATTTTACATGATTTTACAAAATTTTGGCACGTTGGAAAATAAAAAAAATACTTGTGTACCTCAAAAATTTCTGAAATATTTTACGTAAATCATGTATATTTTTAGGATGCATCATAAAAAATTTCAGCTCAATATGAATTACGATTGTGTTTCAATTTATTTTTTTACTTTTTAAAGGAAAAGGGTATTTTAGTAATTTTAGGTCCCATTTCGCCGGAGAAATCGCCGGATTCCGGCGACAGGGGCTAAATTATACAATTTTGATAAGATTCAAGGGTTGAATGATAATAAAAAAAAATAGGGAGGCTAAAACACGAATTTTCGCAAACCCGAGGGGCCTGAGGATAATTTTCCCTTGATTTTTTCATGGAATTTTTTGTACTTTTATTTTGGTACTTGTTAGGATTTGATTGATTGTCTAGTATTTGTCTTCTTTGTTCCTATTTGTTCTTTGTACGAAGATTTGTATGAAAATGTTCTCATACGAAAATGAGGGTGTAGGTTGAAAATAAATGAAAGGAGAGAGAAAAAAATAGAAATGGGAGGATAAAGATTTTAAAAGATAATGAATAAATTTGATAGTAAATTAATAATTTATGCACCAATATGTAAGCAATCAGACTTGGTAAACTTAATTGGAAAAATTTGGCAATTTGTCTCTTTCGAAATCACGGGTGTTCAAGTGAATCGGTAAAATATCAACATAATTGTGTAAAATTTCAACAACAAAAAAATTGTGTTGGGGGAAGATCCCATCATTGGTTTAATTGGACCCCACGTGCCTGTCACTCACTTGCAGGATCCATGTTTCACTAAGGACAAAAGATACGCAACAAATAACAGTTCCTTGTAGATATATATGTCTTCCATTGGAACGACTTTTGCATGTGGAACCTAATCACACCGATTAGAGACTTGTACCGCTTTAATAAGCTTAAACATTTCCCTTGAAAAATAATATTTTATGTTGTGCGATTGATTGTTTCTGAATAATTTATATGATGATTTCATGTTATTAATTTTTATTACGAAATATTGTATGAAAACTCAGCTAACCCATATCGATACGTCTGCACACATTTGTTGATGTCACATGAACAAACTTTGCAGCAGCAAATTAGGAGTTACTTTCTGAATTTTTGCCTCCTCTTTGGTGTTTTCAGACTTCGCGTGTGGTTGGATTTTGAGTTTGATAGGAGTTTATTGGTTACAGTTCACTTACATTCGTGGGTTTGTGCCTTGATCTTTGAGATCAAGAAAATTAGATAATATTTTATCTTGTAATTACTATTTGATAAGTTGTATCTAAGAATTATAATCATCTAGTTGTACGAAAACATTTGGATTTTTTCGAGGTGCAATTTACAATTACTTATGAAAAAAAGTAAAAAGTTTGCATTGAATACACGTTCGTATTTGAATAACAAAATTTCTAAATATTTATAACCTTTTACCTCGTTATATTATAATTTCAACAGATGTATGTTGTCAAAGATATAGATTGAAATTACAGAACCGTTAGATGATATTACGATCGATATCATAATATTTTCGGTTTCGCAAATTTCATAAACATGGTATGATATTATTTGATTTGTAATTTTTTTCAAAATTTGTACAATTTCAACGTGCTAATTTTAGTCAAACTAGGATATTCCACTCTGAAATTATCTATTCTAGGGATTAAATTATTTTAAGTTAATCAAATCTCAAATTTTGTATAATTGATATTATTCGGTGTTAAATAATTGCACAGTATAAATGTTATAAAAAAAATATAGATTGGGCCACTGTAGGGCCATGATTTTATTAGAAAATTGAGGTGGGGACAGGTGCCGTACTGGCCACAAAACACTTGTTAGCCAATTAATGAGGTTTCTGCTGGTTTGCCACTTGCTCCTGTCATGATTCACCTGTGAAATTTTTAATCCGGGAAGCTGGTGAAAATATTGGCGTTGCTTTGTAATATGACCTTTCTAAATCCTTCTAAATTAGGTACCCTTTTAAATCATGGTTTGATGTTTTTTTAGGGTGAAGACACACAATTATATTAAACATAAGGTTACAGAGCAAAACAGACTGAAAGCTAGTACAAGACAAGAAAACCAAACAGAAATCGAAATCGGTCTAACGATTGCAAGGAGCACAGGACGGGGATGAAGGGCGATCGATAAAGTACGAAGACCATCGATCGAGGCGGAAGCTGTCAAACCGAAGTTCGGTATAAAAACTTCACGACAAAGTCGAGAGGGCAACTGAGCGTATACAAGATACACTCAGCAGAGAGCCAAGGTCGATGTGAATCGACCAAGACAAGATTCTCCTCCCACAACCATTGAACAGACAACGAGACCCGAAAAGATCCCAGATCAAGGAAAAGCCAAACCAAACTAAAACAAAAGCAACCACTAAACATATGTGACACAAGAAAACAAGCAACTAAATCAACAGAAAATAAAACCAAGCAACAACAAGCCCAAGGCTCAAGCAACCCAACTCCACCAACAACAATAGGCCCAAGGCCCAAGCAACCCAACACCCCAAAACACCCAAAAACTGTAGCAACGCCGATCAACTTCTTTTTCCCCTCCAGCTTCTCGAGGACTGGAGCGAGCAAATCGGCGAAGAAGTCCTCTCTCCCGCACGGTGCCCAGGAGGCAGGCCACGAAGGCGTCCACTCCGGCGAGGGCGAGGAGCGCGATCCTAGGTCAGTTGTTGATGATGAGGAGGGTCTATGAACGGCGGGAGGCGATGAGAGCACCGCCACGGGGCCGCTGAAGCAGCAAGACGGTGGATGGCAAGCTGTGGACATAGGTAGAAGGCGGACAACGAGGAGGGGAGCGACGGAGGGCAGTGGACGGCTATCGACGAGGAGGGCTGTGGACGGCTATCGACGAGGAGGGCTGTGGAGAACAGAGGGCTATGTGCAGAGGTCAACAGAAGGGAGCGACGAGGATGGCTGATGGTGACGAGGTGGACAGATGGTTGACGACGGTGACGGCGGTGAGACCCTTAAAAAAGGGAGGAAAAGACGAGGAAAAGAGTTGCTCTACAACAGGAGAGAGTTGCTCCACTCACGGGAGAGATTTTATTGGAAGAGAAAAGGGGAAGAAGGAAGGAGATTAAGGGAGGGAGAAGAAGGCACAAAAAGAAGGGATTCGGTGGGACTTGGAAGGAGAAGAAATATCTACTTGCACTACTCCCAAGTGAGAGAAGAAAAGGGTCGACTCTCATGTGCAAAAGGAATTGTAAATGTTCCTTCTGAAAGCATATGGTGATACTGATTTCCCTCCTTTAAATCATGGTTTGATTATGAAGTCACAGACGTTACATGCTAATCATATCTTTATGAATCCTCTCTGTTGCTTATCGTTATAATATTCCACACACATGACTGTTACATTATAATGGCATTTAAATTTATTGGGATACCTGTCAAGAATAAATTTTGGTAATGACAAAAACATTGTAGAAATTATGATATTTAAAATTTAAGGTACACAGGATTAATAGTTTGATTGTACAAAAATTAAGAACTAATTTATTGATCCGAACTTTCTAATACATTATATTGAATATAAGGGATTTCTGAATAATTTTTTATATTACAAGGTTTTTTAAAATAATCGAAAAATCTACCCAATTTTCAAAACAATTGATTGATTGATGCTTGAACCAGATTGAACTTTTAAAACTTTAAACAATTATCCGTGTTACATTTTTAAGATAAAACCTCTACATAATGTGGACAACTTTTTCGACTTCTCTACGTGAAACAATTTCTCTACGTAGTTTACAAGCTTTTTAATGTTAACGACAACCATGTGGGCCTGTGGGCCGGTGAATGTATCTAGGTTCACTATACCAGACAAGATAGGCCCATATATAAAATACAAAACGGTTTAGGCCCGCTATACCAGCTTGGCCCACATGGTTTGGTAAAACCAGGGATTTAAAAAACGACTCGGAGGTTGACCCGGATTTTGGTCCGATCCCGGTTAACCAGTTCGACCGGCCCAACCACTGGTCAGACCAGAACTATTTTTCCTTTATATTTTAATATAGTTTTTTGAAATATAGACAGGTATATAGGAAAATAATCTACAAATTTTACAAAAAATATATAAAAATATCAAATTACTAGTCGAACTGCCTGGTCCGTCCCAATTTTCTTGGGAAATTGCTTGGTTCGATCGAAAATTGGGCGGTTCGCAAGGTTACCATTTTTCCATGTTAACCTGAGATGTTCTGGGTCATGATTCACGGTCTGACCAGTCGGACCACGTTTTTTAAAACCTTGGGTAAAACCAATTTATAGTTTGGATTTATATTGAACCATCAAAATTTGGAACTAAAGATGTTTCGAATATATATAATCAGATCAACCAAATTCGGTGTGTAGCAAATTTGGAACTGAAATTGATTTTATTTTTTTTTGGAATGATGATGATTTTGTTTAATTTGCTATGTACTATGTTTGACCATACACATACAAGGGTGGACGGTGGAGCTTCTAAGAAACATGTAGACCAGCTGTTGACGATGGTGTAGATTTAGCAACTAAAGCAGCAGCAACACGGTTAATTTTTTTTTAAAATCATGCTCAAAATGTTGAATACAATGTGGGTTTTGTTCTTTCACAAGTATCCACATGGGCATTGTTCTTTCAAGAACTTTGTTTTCCGTTTTCATTCAAAGGTTGGAAGGCTTAGGACAAAAGAGGTTGCGCGTATGCCGTGTTTAATGGGGAACTTTCCATGTCGTTTATCTGAGACATCTTTTACGACAAAAAGCAAAAACAAAAAGTGTCATCCTCCAAGTATATCGTTAGCTTGCTACTTTTTCCCTGTGTTAATGTTTCTTCCATTAAACACATGATTGAGTCTCTTTCAGTTGTCCTACTTTTTTCTAGCTCACAACTTCCCCGGAGATTGACTTGAACTAATCCATCGCTGAGTTACTAACTCTTTCATTTTTCTCATAAAAATAAATATTTACACATATATCATGCAAGTTAGAAATTGAACCATGAACTTCTGTCAAATCATGAATTATTTGTATTATTATGTCAAATATCCGTTGATAGATGGAAGTTTGTCTTTATGCTTTTTTCAATCTTGTTTTTAAATTCTTTACACAAAATAGAACAATAAACGATTTTTTCAATAATATTTTTTATATTTATAATACTTAAATTACTATTTGGACCAACTCCTATTTTGGTTACCAATGTTTTTTAATCAATCAAATGTTTCACGGGTTTTCCTTATAGCTTTACGATGGAACAACAAATGAAGCTCAACTAATGTTTCCCTCTTTTAAGAAAGTTCACGAGTTCTCCATGCAATCCCAATTCTCAGTGTAAGAAAGTAGACTGCTTCACATGGAGTCATTCATGGACCTTTCAGCCCTTCGCAGTTTCTTTTCTTTCCATAGCGTTTGCCTGTTTGAAAGCTGGGCCGGATTTGGGCTTTACACCAGTTTTTTCTTGTTACACCAGTCAACCTTTATACCAATTCGACAAATTCAAGTTTAGTTAAGTTACAACAAATATTAGTATAATTAGTATCTAATAGTTTAACGTAATCTAGATTGGGAGAGATTGGAAAAACAGACGATTAAAGCCAGCAAAAACTCCTACTCACCGCAGCATTTTGTGGATAGGTAACTGTGAACTCGCCAAGCAATTCCATTCATTAAACAAACCGTATGGATGAAATATAGTGTTTAGGAGGTAAAGGCCCTTAGTACTCGCGACACAAGACCTTAAAAGGGAATATATGTTTTGAGGCGGAACGAGGAGGGATACACCAAATTTGGCCAAATCAACTAATGTACTTTTTTGGTCGTGGCTTTTTCTCCACCGGTAAAATTTAAATAATGTGAGCGATCCCAATCAGTAAAATTTTTTAATGATGTCAGAAATCCACATTTCACAAGAGAGGATTTTAATTTAGTTTAATTTGATGTATTGATATATTACTATTAATAGAAAATACTTATCACCGGTAAAATTTAATGATGCTTCCAATCTCACAAAAGAAGATTTTAATTTAATTATATTTAGATATATTTACTATTAATAAAAAATTACTTACCAAAAAACAGCCTACCCTCTCTCCCGTCTTATTTAGGTAATTAATTAGACTTTGTAATTACCTTTATGCATAAATTTCTAAACAATTTACCTGTTAAATTCCCAATCCAGAAGCACATTCATCCAAATATTTAACCAATAAATAATTAGATAAAAAAATATTATATTAGCCAAAAAGTTTCATATTGAGTGATTGGATAAAATTTTAAATATTTAGGAAATTTCTCTTACCATAAAAATCGTACCCGAATTAAAACACATTTTTTGGTAAGAACTTGAATCGCAATTAATTACTATATTTTGGAACCTCACTCATCGTAATAAAACCCAAGAAATATCTATATCTTCCTTCCCGTGCCAATCTTTAACCCTCTCCCTCCCAAGTCTTCCTTCGCTCTAAAAAGGCCTTATAAATATTATTCTCAAAACCCATTGTGTGTGACACATATTCAAACCCGAAAATGGCCGTCCCGCCGGAATACGACGCCGTAACGGCCGAGAAAGCCGACGCGATGAGAAGATACACCAAGAGGAAAAAACACCTTCAACTCGCCTACTTCTTCTTCCTCCGCCTCTTGCCTTGTCTCATCCTCTTCCTTTGTCTCTCCTTCCCCTTGTCTCTCCCTAGTTCGACTCCAAACCTCCTCTCCTCTTCCCAATATTACTTTAACTTCTCTTACATTGTTAAGACTTGTCGGAGCCAAAACTTGTCGGCCTTCCTCGTCCTAAACGCCGTCGTTTTCGCTGTCTACCTTCTGTCGACCTCCACGGATACCTCACCCGACAGGACAGAACCTGCCTCCTCTGATCCTTACGATCAGTACGTTTCTTGTCGTCAACTAACGGCGGCCGTTGACGGCGGCGACAGGAACGACCGTCGTGTGGTTGTGCGCCGGAGATACAGGAGGACGAAGTCGGTGGTGGACGAGGAGGAGGAGGAAGAGAAGAAGGCGTTCCGGAAACGGCGGATGAGGCGGTCGGAGACGACGAACGGGAGGGAGCTGGCGGTGGTGGTCGCGAGGTCCGGCGGCGGCGGCGGCGAGGAGGGGAAGTCGATGGAGGAGATGAATAACGACGAGTTTAGGAGAACGATAGAGAGGTTCATCGCGTCCAATAGGAGGGTATTAATGGAATAAAAACTGCGTTAAAACTACTTCCGTAGTTTATGTTCATATTAGGGTTCAATTTCTAGTTCATGAAAAAAAAAATTATAGACAAGAGTTTATGCTTTTACCCGACGGAAATAAATATGTAATTGTTGTGTACGATTATTATATTTTCTAATGTAATATCTGTTCAAGATTTTTCTTAGCAAGTAACATATTTAATATTAAGTTAACTCACTCCATCTTAGTGGTTATTATGATTTTTTTAACTTTATCGAGAATGGTAGGTAAACAAAATCTACCTTGATTTCCATCTAGTTTGTCTGTTAAAACATTTTTTTCCTTGAGAACTAATTTTTTTTTCAGACTACGTGGTCAATTCCTAGTTGCTGAATTATTTCTTATTCGATCGCTGCCCTTCAACCTCTCGAGTCAACCTACAATAATTACACATTACTTAATTTACTGGAATCCATTACGATACCATCCTCAACAATTGTTATGTTTTCATACTTTTCCCTTTTGATTTGGGGGAAGTTGAAATATTATTTTAGAACATATCAGAGTTATCATAAAATTTATTCCAATATATTTTTTTTAATAGATTTAAATTTTTGCTACTTACAGCAAATAGTAAATATGCACCAAAAGGAACTCCTTTTTAAGAAGCGTGATACCCCTAGAGAAACTGTAAGTTTCACGGACAAGAAGAAATTGTGATTATGATACGTGGACACCACGGTTTGACTTGGGGTCTAAGTAACAACATGAGGATGTCTGTGTTATTTATTATCATTTATCTCTTCGAAGTACAGTACGCCATATATTCTCTAGGCTCTTTTACACGTACATGAAGCGTTGACGATGGGGTCAAAAAAATATTAATTACCACTGAAAAGTATTAAAATTAAAATTATACTGAAAGTGATAACCACACCAGCTATATGGAGAATATTGTTGATTTTGGGTCTCTTCAATTGGATTTTTTTGCCTAGTCTACCATCTCACACCGTAAACTATTCAATCAAATAATACCACGTTAATGGCTACTCACATATAAATGC
This sequence comes from Hypericum perforatum, assembly GCA_012979155.1. NCBI lineage: Eukaryota > Viridiplantae > Streptophyta > Magnoliopsida > Malpighiales > Hypericaceae > Hypericum > Hypericum perforatum. The sequence goes on from SOPF01028628.1 coordinate 12,020, forward strand.
ACTCACAACACTAAACCAGAATACTAAAAAATAAATTACTTCCTAAATCACTCCATAAATTGCATCATATAAACCCCCTAATTAACAGAATGAAGAAGTAAAATCTTTTACTTAGAGACTTCTTACCAAATAAGATGGTTTCATTTTGTCTATTTTAGAACTAGAAAATTTTGAATTCACACTTTTAGTGCTAAATTTCTAACATTATTAACTTTTTTAGATTGTTTCTTCTTAGATGTCATCAAATTGTTTTCGAAAGGTAAGTATATTACAATTGCAATGATAAATACATCTTACTTAGTGTGTATTTTCACTACCATGGAAGGAAACGGAGTTGCAACTACGGACCTCAATAAAATCATACTACTCAAAATTCATAGAAAAAAAATATTGGAAAAAAGCACATTAATAAGAAAAAACACAAAATCAATACCACGACTTCATGTAGAAAAAACCAAGGAAAAAAAAGGAAAGTGAACATCAGGACAGAATCCTCTGCTGCAACTGATATTTTTATTTCAATGTGATAAAATTGTTACTATATTATTTCAGTTAAATTTGATTTAATCAATTCGTTTGCATTTCAATTTTATTGCATTTTCATATTCAGGACATTTTCCTAAATTAAATATCCATTTTCTGCAGCACTCCTCAATCTGTCCCTTCATTGAAACACACATAACTACCAATGTGTAGTATTCTTCTAGGTGCTCTTGGAATATTTATTGGCATCTTTAGTGGAAAACATTTTAGTATATGGGACCCGTTTCGAAAAAGAAGTAGGATGTCTAAATCAAGACGCTTCCATATTCAATTTGCGTCGTTCTCAGTGGTTGCGTCATTGCGTGCCTTTGGGGTTTGACATACGGAATAAACAAATGTAAAAACTCACTAAAGAATTAATCCAAACTTCAGTTAATTAATTACTGCATTCTTTTTTATTTGAGCTAGATTCCAATGTAGGTAAAGTGCATTAGCTTCTGTTGGGTGGGGGTCATCTACTTAATACAAATATTTTATGTTATTCCAAGATGGTGGGTATTATTTTACAATTGGTGAAGCTTTGCCCTTATCCATATCCCGCGAGAGTTTTCTCTGTGAGGAGACAAACCAGTCTATTGTCTAAGAAGTCTTAACCAATTAAAATTTTCGTCTAGTCTATTAGACATTATACAATAGGGGGTACAGTTGTACCATACAATAATCGCATACAATAATTTCTTGTTTGGAGTTTATACAACTTGGCACTTCCGTACAATTCATAGCTCCCAAAGGCGAAAACCCGGGTACATTGGTTGGACTAAATAATATATGCTTTCACAAAAAAATCGGTGAGAAGTTTGAATTCCACCGAATTCCGACGATGAAACATTGGTCAACGAATTCTGTTTTTCTAAATTCGTCCCAATAATAAACGATACTATTTTATTATAATCATTTGGTATCGACCATTAGATCCATGAATTTAGGTTAATAATTTTTTTTGGATGGACTCAGATTAAGAGTTTAACAATGAGGATCTTTTTTTCATAAAAGTATCGAATTAACAACTCCACATAAATAAAATGGCAGTAAGCATGATCGAGATAAAATCCATGAATATGGATCCTTATTTTTTTAGAAGGGAGCTAAATTATTGTCTTTATTCTCTTTAAAAATAAAGATATGGGTAGGATTAGAGTTCTAAAATATCGGGTAGATTCAATATAATATTTAAATATTATCAAATTTTAAATAAAATTGAACTCAATATAATTATTCGCAATTGCATTGAATGTCTTGAAAAATATGAATACAGATTATCTATTTATTAAAAACAAGTCAATATAAAAAAATACACTAATGAAATAAATTTCAAATTTTCTAAGTTGTTATTTAGAATTTGGTACTAAATTTAGAAATTAATATATATTATCTTAATATTATCTTAAAAAATCAAATAGGATTAACGCATGATTCTATAGATCTATATCCATACTTTTATCCTTAAAAAAATAATAATAATTTTAGGAAAAATCTGAGTATAGACCAAGTCTAAGTCATTTGGGAAGACCCTCAAAATAAGGTTCAAACCGACTATCCCTACACAAAAGAACTAATTAAGCATATAAGTAGTGGGTGGGGATTTGGGCAAGTTAGATTGAGTGTTGAATAATTTTTTTCCTAACATAATAGATCTATATCCATAGATTTTTTTTTTTTGCAAAAATTTAAAAATTGTGAGACCAAAGTAAAAAAGGGTTTGTGTCGCGTGTAGAGAATGTTATTCTCGCAAAAAAAAAATGAAAATATAGTTGGGAACTTTTTTGCAAAAATTTAAAATTGTGGGACCAAAGTGAAAAATTTCATACGAACTGATGTCGCATAGAAGAAAATATCATTCTCGCAAAACAATGAAAAACACTTATCATTATAACAAGAAAAAAATGTCAATATAGTATGAAAAATTATCAATATAACAAGAAAAATCTACCCAAATTCTATACTATGTTGAATGACTTGTTCACTACATATCCAATCCAAATCCAAATCCGATTTTGATTTGCTTTTGATCTTCCTAAGCCTTTTTTTTTTGGGTTTAGGTGGGTATTAACTCTCTCCCGGGAGAATGTGTTTGCTTGAACTTGTAAATGTGTTACTTTTCATTTATATATAATACATTTTACCAACAAAAAAATAGTCCATTAGTATCCTAATTTAGAGTTATGTCCCTCTCACAGAAAAAATCCTGTCTCCCGGGATTGTCCGTTTGGCGTTCTTTTCTATTGCGGACTGGCTGTCACCAACGCTTTGGAAGAATGGACTTCCCATCAACAATATATTCCACCAAACAGACCGCCGTTGTTATTTATTTCTTGAAGGAAAAAACATCGGACTTAACATATTCAAAAAAAAATTTCAAGGGGAGAAGAAAACAAAAAGATTAATTGAGATGATTTGATTTGAGTGATAAATTATTTTAATTCACTAAAAAATGTAATGGGTTTTAACCTCATATAAAAAATATGTTATCGAGTGAATTATCGCTAAAATAGATTCCATGGTGTTTGAAATTGAATATTCCGACTAAAAAAAAATCTAAATTTAAATGATATGGTCATAGAACACTAGATTGGAGGGACGTGGTGACAATGAAGTGTTAGCAGCATCCGCAGACCACAACCGTCATCTACAAAATGATTTACCAAAGTCAATATAAAAGCCAGCGTAATGACTATGCTTTCTAATTTGAAGAAAGTTGATTTTGAATAGGTTGACTAAATATGTATTAATTTACATATAGCTTGGAAAAAACGTAAATTAGTGAATAATCTCTTACTCAGATTTCTGAAAAAATCATTACTTTGACCATCTAGAATACTATTTTGCTGTTTTTTAAATATCTAAACATTTTCTTAGACAAGTGGAATATTTAAACACCCTATGTTTGAATCGGCTAAAAGACTCATTTATTTCCTTCACTTTCGCTGCAATTTGATTCTCTTCCACCTTTTAGTTTTGGTTTAAGTATTATTTGGAAAAATTCGGAGTCCGCCAAAGAGGAACAATCAATAAGTAAGCCTCCTCTTTTATTTTTGAGAGCTTTTCTACTCTAATCACTCATTTTGATCTCTCTAAATTTTAATTCAGTGATAACACATTTTCGATAAAATTTATGACTATTTATAATGACTACAAAGATCTAGGTCAAAAAAGGGCGGACAAGTTCATTTTTGTCCAACCCTTGCAAACTTTTCCGGGTTGACCCGGAGTTCTCCAACATTTGAGCGCCCTCGAGCTCTTTCAAGAGCCTCGCACCTAGAGACCTCCATAGGCCTGGCCCCGTCGGTTGGGAGGGTCCCATATCCGTCCCGCTCTGTCTTCTCATCCTATCTTGACATATTTCTTGATCGGTTGATCTCCCGAGCATTCCCGAGCGCCAAATACAATCCGATAACCTCCCGAACCATCTTCAAAACTCCAAACTCGTGTCGTCTTTACTCGATTCTGCCGCTCGAACCTGACAAATTCAGGTTTCATACCCAACATAACTAACCTAAAGTCGGGGTCATTTCGGGGCCATATTACATAATATTTATCTCCACAACAACATAACTTCAGAACTAAAACTTGAGACATTTAGATAAATTGGAACAATTCCTCATTACTTAAGCAATACATTATCAAACCATCTGAATCACTCTTTCTAACAGTTGACCTTAATTAACATGCTGTCTTATTCAACAAAATGTACAAACTTTAGGACATTGACTGTTCATATCATAACTAAGAGGAATGAGTGACTCGTCCTCGCACTGGCTATTCAAATAATAATCCTTGTCTCCATGGAGGCTTTCCATTATTCGTTCTTGTAGGGATGTTTACATAGATCAATCCCTTGCAGGGACTTTTACTGGCCCTGATGAAGAAGAGGCAGAAGCAGAAGCAGAGATTTTTGTAATAAGGGAGACCTGAACAGGACAACCACTTTTTAATCTTGAGAAGAGCGCCCAATTCTCTACACTCGAGTTCGAATCCATCACCTTCCACCTGCAAAACATCAAACTTTACATCATCATGTAAGGGGTGTGAATATAATTATAATTTCGAACGTCAACACGTCCGGCGAACGAAGTTCATTAAATAATTAGTAAGTGTAGTTTAAATTTAGTATGCGCGAATATCCTATAAAAAACGTAAATTTATACTCGTATGTGGTGACAAGCCGGTGAATGAAGACTAGCATCATAGCCTTGGCCATGTTCATCCCAAGGCAAGTCCTTGCTCCCATCCCAAAAGCTAAGAAGCTATAGGGTCTCGTGTCATCCTGATAAGACAGAGCCACCAAATGAGAGTCCTAAGTTCGGGATATGAAGCGATTCGACTCGAGAAATCAAGTAAAACTTACATCAAACCTTGACGGGTTGAAATGGTGGGGATTCTTGTACACTGCGGGATCAAGGTGTATTGACCGGGCATCAACATTTAGGTTCCAACCCTTCTGAATCTTGTATCCTAAGGTGTATCATTGATTACTCAGACCAGCATAAAAATGTTCAGTTTGTATTTGTTGTTGGCGAGAATTTACCTTCAATTTCACAATCGTGGAGAGCCAATCTAGGGAACCAAGGTACTATTGATGCCATCCTCAGTGATTCTTTGACAACCTGCCATTAACCACAAGATTTATCGTAGGAGTTAAGACTTCCATCTATTATTCGCAACCGAGATCGAAACCAACGAAGCTCTTGTCACTTGATCATACCCTGGAAGCATAAGTCATCTGATTCAGATCATCCAAGGAAAGGAAAGGTTTCGTCGATATGGTCCCCGCAAGACGAAGTTGTTCATCCTGCATGGTGCACTCAAAAATCGAAAAAAAAAATGAGAGCGAATTGTTGTAACACGGTAAGCCCCGGAAGAAAAAAGAAGAAACAAACATGGAATAGCAAGAGTTGACTCACTCGGAGCATGTCTAGGACAGGTTGGTTCTCGCCCAAGTACTTGACCATCCAGGTGATTGCACTAGCTGTTGTGTCCTGACCTGAAAAAATTAAAAACAATTTCTAATTCTAACAAACAAACCAATCATGCACTTGTTTCATCTCTCGTGTCCATTACTTGCCTGCAATGATCATGGTCAATATATTATCTCTGATCTCGGTGTCGGTCATCCCGGAAACTCCGTCACAATCGCCATTCGTCATCAGATGTTGAAGGAAATCGTCTTCTTCATGGGCTTGTGGGAATCTTCTTCTTTCATTCATCATCAGCTCCAGTTTCCTCATTACCTTCTTCCTTGCCTGCAAACACAGTATTCTGTTACTCTCAGGTTTTGGCTCAATTTTTGGACCCGGGCCCACTAGTGGTTAGAAACCCCGGACTTACCTGAAGGCCTTTGTAAAACCTGGACCCCGGAAGTCGCAGGGGAAATGCCAGCATCGCTTCGTAAACACTGGCTATGTCTCGTTGAAGCGTCTCCAGTTCCTCAGAACCATCGTCTAGCCCCATTAACATCTTGCACATTGCCTTCAATGTTATCTGCACCGAGAAAACGCGGTGGGATTATGCATTTCTTGACCGATTATATACAAATATTTTTTAGCGTGTTTTGTAACGCGTCATGTACTCATTTCTTAGAGATCATCTAAATCATGTTTAATTTTAGGGTTAATTACCCTTAGGTCCCTGTACTATTGACGATTTTGTAATAGGGTCCCTCAATTATTGCAATTTGATATAAGGTCCCTATGTTATAATGAAATATTGTCTTAAGGTCCCTGACTTAACCTTCGCTGATGTCATCATTTTTTTAAAAAAATTTTATCAAGGAAAGGACCAAATTACCCCAAAAAAATTATAAAAAAAAACTAATTGGAAAAAAACCTCTCTTTTCTCTCTCCTCCTCCCCGGTGACGTTCTCGTTCCCATTTTCGGTGACCTTCGCCGACCTTCTACCACAGCCGCCACCACCGGAAGAACCACCTCTCGGCAGCCGTCGTCGCTCGAAACCCAAAATCCAACAACAGCAGCCAGTCCGACCCAGATTACCACCACAACAGACCACCATCCCGGCCACTGCCTTATCTCTCGGTCTCAATTCAATCACCAGAAGCTAACCCCTCCTCCTCTCGACCTTGTCTCTCAATTCAAAACAAAACACTAACAGAACTTCAAAATTGGCGAGGAAATCAAAATCGGGCTACCCTCGTCAAGGAAATCAAAATCGCCATCCACCCTCGCCTGGGCTGCCCTCGTCGAAGGAGCGCTCCCCTTTCTCAATCTCCGAGCCTAGGAAGACTCGGGCCTTGTTGTCGGGGAGCTTGATGGCATCGGCGAACTTGAGGGACGCGACCACATCATCCTCTATCGGGGACTTCCCAGTCAACACGAGCATGCAGGGGGTAGTGGAGGTCATGGGTAGAGCGGCGGAGAGGTGACGTGGGCGGTGGAGACTGTTGTTGTGGCATGGAGGAGGAAGTGAGTCCGTACGGTAGTTGGTCGATTGGGTTTTTTGTGAAGCGATGGAGGTGATGGGAGGGATGCCGGCTTTGTCGGCTGATGTTTAAGAAGAAGATTTTTTTGTTTGGAAGAAGATGTTTTTTTTAAAAAATTTTGGCTTAAGGGTAATTTGGTCCTTTCCTTGATAAAAAAAATTTTAAAAAAATGATGACATCAGCAAAGGTTAAGTCAGGAACCTTATGACAATATTTCATTATAACATAGGGACTTTATATCAAATCACAATAAATGAGGGACTCTATTACAAAATCGCCAATAGTACAGAGACCTGAGGGTAATTAACCCTTAATTTTAAATTCTCTCGTGATATTTGTTAAAAAGAAAAAGGAAATGAATAATATGAATAATACGATATCATTACTGAAACATTTGTTAACTAATTTTGAACAAGGTATTCTGACTTAATATCTACTCATCGTATTGTCTGAATCTAAATTAGTTTAAGTAAACGCAAGAGTGGTAATTAATTGTTTACCTTGAGTGCTTGGTCGAGAACGATTACGGTGTCTTGGTTCTCCCAGCCGCTGAGGCTTTTCAAGACCAACTCATCGAAATGTCTGATGAATGACGAGAGGGAGCTCGTCGAGAACAATTCCATTAAACGGCTTCGTATTATTCTGTGGTGGTGTTGCGATGCGCAGAGTAGGCTCCGATCTCCCACGAGCTCCGCGATCGATTTTATGTACCGCTTGGTGAAGTTGCCCGATCCGTTGTTCAAGATTGCTTTCCCAGATTCAGTACTCGAAAAGAATACTTGCATCTCACGGAATATGTTGGTCTTGAAGCACTTCCCGTACCTTAAAATCCCCGAATTCGTCCACATATAATAATGATATCAATTTCTGATTACAAATTAATTTGAATTTTAGATTTTCAACAATTTTAACAAGTTATATGGCAATTTCAATATATTATTATCAAATAAAGTTTATCGGATTAAAATTCACACAAAATTTGATAACGTAATCTAGCAATAAACAAAAATGGAATAAGTAACAAAAGTCATAGAATAATCTCCTTCGTATTACAATTCTATGACTTCTGTTACAATTATCAAGGAAAGTCATAGAATAATCTCATTGTATTACAATTATCATATTCAATTAAAAAATTTAATAATATGGATTTATTTCAATACTAATAAACAAATTTATAAAGATATATATTTTTGAAAAAATGGGTTGGTAGTTGGTGGGTTACCTTGATCGACGGACCTGGACAAAATCATAGAAACCTTTGCCACTATTAACGGCAGCCATGAACTGGATGGTCTCTCCGATCAAAGGCAATCCTCGGCTGCCCGGTGGAGCATCCGACGCCGTTTGTTTTCCCCCTCGACGAATTATCAATAACAACGAGCTAAGTAGAAGTACATAGAAGCCAATCATGTACGGGTGTAACATATATTGCAACATTCGAAACATATTCTCTTCTTAGTACACAATTTTTTCCCTCGTTTGGTTGATTCTCTAGCTATCTGAACCTTATATTGTTTCTCTATAACTGAGATTTTTTTTTTGTAAGTCTCTATAACTGAGAAATTGATACTTATATAAACTGGAGAAATTGATTTAGTGATACCTGAATAATCAATTAAATATTTAATGGTTGTGACACGTGTACGGGTGAGGGATGGATGTTGGTATATTGGCCTACAAGCACTCATCAGAAGATTGAAAGGTCCAGCCCCAATGATGCATGGCCCATTCGCGCGACAGTCGCCCACACCAGCCCATAACTTATAAGTTATAACCAATTAACCATGCCTCGATATCTTCTGGTTTATATGGTATATATTCGAGTGGATTTTCAATAATTAGAAAATATCTATAGTAATGTGTTCTAAAAAAGTAGATTTATTATTTACATATCTGATATCACATCAGAGAGTTTCTAAAAGAGATTCATTTCATTTCTAGAGATAAAATTCGATATTTGTTTCATTTCATGAGATAAAATTCGATATATAACTTTATAATATTATTCCATTATGCCCCGACCAAACTGGGTTGGGGACTCATGGATTCCACCAAACAGGTTTTACCACACAGACAAGTGATCCATTATTTTAATTTATGTTTTTTTTAAAGAAACTTTACAAAATTTTAAATTATTTTTTGCACTAATTTTTGCGGCGATATACACAGTTACGTAATTGTCGTTCGATAAGACCATATGCTACTTATTATCTTAGTTTGCAAGTGTGACCAAAATATTATATCAAGTCTATCTACAATAAAAATATCTAAAAAAAACTATTACAAAAGAATTAGCTTTGTTCTTACGAGGATCAATATGTTTACATTCAATAAAATACAATATTTAATAATAAGATTTACCTTTGGTGTCTCATTTTTTGGTATAATTTTTTATTCTTCAACGGATTCTTTGATCTCTTTTTTTTTTTTTGCTTTTATGGGAAAAGAATAATAATGTCAACTAAAAATATAATAGAAGTTAATTTTTATATTTTTTTCATGGGAAAAGTTTGGTAAGCACGTACATTACAACATATTATAACTCGTTTGCTATTTGGGTTATACTAAAAGTTTTATAAGGGCTCAAAAAAATAACTCAAACAACAAAAAAACTTATAACATGTTGTAAAATGCTTGCTTATAAAACTTCCTCTCTCATGAAAAAAATATAAAAATAGTTTCTAATATATTTTTAGTTGATGTTATTATTCATTTCCCATGAAAGTTAAGGAAAAAGAGATCAAAGAGTCCGTTTGAAGAATTAAAAATTATACCAAAGAACGAGACACTCAGGGTAAATATTATTATTGAATATTGTATCTTGTTGAATCCAAACATATTGATCCTCGTGAGAACAAATCTAACTCTTTTGTAATAGTTTTTTAGATATTTTTATTGCACGTAAACTTGATGTATCAGTTTGGTCACACTTGTAAAGTGAAATAGTAATTAGCATAATAATAGATTAATGAAAGAAAATCACATTGTATGGTTAATTTTTTAAAGAAACACTTAGTTAAAATAAAATTGTTACATGGTGATGATAAATAGGAAATATTTACTTAAATGTTTGGTATGAGAATTATTATAGTATAACTATGAGCATGTAGTAAAATTGTGGGTATGTAGTTTTAATTACTCTTAAAATGATAACTTTTAATAATTGTTGATATTATATTTAATTACGTGATAAGATATTTTTAAATTAGTATATGAGAGATTACTTTTATCATTATCTTCTCCGAACATTTATTGAGAGCTTTTAATAAATCTTAATATTTTTTAGACAGAAATAAAAGAGAAAAAAGACAAGAAAGTGGGAGCAGAAAAGAATCATGATGATGAGTGATCTATTGATAATATTAATTTATTTTATATTATTAAATTTTAGTTTCTTAGTGCTTACCTTATATTTTCTCATGATTGAAATAAAATCAAAGCGATGAGGTCTGACATTTATAACCAAGGAGCGAGGGTAGATGATTTATTTTAATAAAGAAATTGTTTACTAATAATCAAATACAAAAAAAATTCCAACAATAACAAGACCCACGAATAATATCTCTTGTTCGAAATCAAATTTAGTCGTGAAATTTCATAAAATTATTTTGTCACAATTATACATATTATTTATCATATAACTAGAAGAATAATTTCATCCAACTTTTTTATTATCTATAATAGCAAGTTGTAATTACAGTGTTTCTAAAAACTACTATCACTTTATTACTGTGTGAAAAATCTAGAAAACTTCTCTACCATCTATAAAAATGAATTGTGATTAAAGTCGCTCTCATAGTTAAGATTCAATAGTCTAATAATCACATCGACACAGTTATATGATAATATAATAAAAAGTAGATATATCGTTAATCTACTCCCTATACTCTAAAATTCTTACACTTAAGATTCATCACGCATTCATGTAATCTCAAATAACATGTTATTTAATTCAAAATTTAGAATATAATATTAAGTATTATTTCTGAATAATTAGAAAGGTCTATTTATCATTTATTCATTTAATAATTTATTACCAACAATTTTTTTATTTTATATTTTTTGTGCACCACACTAATTTTATTTTTCTTTGTCAGAGATTTTATTGATTTATGTTGTTGCCAAGATTTGTGAGTTTATATATAATCAAGAAAGAGATGAAAAAAACATGGTAGAATTGCAAGTAAATGAGCTAGTTAAGTAGTATTTCAATATGGAAATAGAATTGACAAGTAAATGAACTCATTAAGTAATTGGTTTTGATTCTTCTTCATGATTACTCTGAAAAATCCACCATTACCCCACCTTGATCCATAAGAGTTTTTGCAAATCCAATAACGCGTTCCATCATTAGTAGTGATTTTGTGTCCAACAATCTCAACAGCGTGATAACCTTGTCATTGACCTACGCCTTTTTTTCTTTCTTGATTTCTTCAACTTCTTCTGGAGTGAGACCCATGTAAATCTAAAATACAAATTCATTAAAAAAATTCTATGCTCGAAATTTTATACATAAGTATGTACTAACAATAAACATTACCTCGTCTTTCATTAGTCGCGAAAATGCTTCACTGACTCGAAGAATGCCAATCACCAGATGTTTTCTCAATATATCTAACAGTTTGATATTGTTCATATGTTGTTCTAATATTTGATAGGAATGTTCATTGTCTAGATTAAAAAGAAAAGTAAGTAGATTATAGTAAAAAGATAGAAAAAAATATTTTGAATAAGTTAAAAGATATTGAAAATGACTTAATTCTTTTCCTTCTGTCTGTCTCTTAATTATCTTATTTCCCTTTTATCTATCTTGTAGATGGGATTAGGACTTAGAACATTTTCAGTGTTTTCTCCTGTGACTTTAACAATTCCATTGTCATTAATTTCTTAGATATATTTTTTTCCAAAAGTAGTCCTTTGTTCTTCTCTTTGTTACTTGTTAATTCTTTTTCCTTATCGTGATACCACCTAACCAAGTCATTTACTTGCAATTTTGCCATGTCTTTTTCATCTTTTTCTTGATTATATATAAACTCACAAACTTTGACAATAGCATAAATCAAACAAGTCTCTGACAAATAAAAATAAATAAATATTAGGATGATCATTAAAAAAGAAAAATAAATTTTATAGTTAATAGATTATCAAATGAATAAAAGGCAAACTGATCCTTCTAATTGTTCATAAATTACAATTAATTTTCTATTCTCAAATTTGAGTTAAATAACATGTTATTTGAGATGACAAAATGTGTGATGAATCAAAATTAGTATGGTGCACAACAAAATGTAAAACAAAAAATTGTAATTATTAAATAAATAAAGGGCAAACAGACCCTTCTAATTGTTCATAAATTACACTTAATTTTCCATTCTCAAATTTGAGTTAAATAACATGTTATTTGAGATGATAAAATGTGTGATGAATCAAAATTAGTATGGTGCACAACAAAATGTAAAACAAAAAATTGTAATTATTAAATAAATAAAGAGCAAACAGATAGAGGTACTAAATTATTTACCTGCTCCTTCATTACTGTCGGAGGTTTCCGTTTCCTTCTCCACGTTGATATAATCCAAATTCTGAAAAATAATATGAAATATAAAATATTTATTTAGAAAAAGACAAAGAGTTCAAGAATTAAAATTAGTGAAACATTTAATGAAATAAGTGAAAAATAACCAAAGAAATAAAATTTTTATTACACGTTGTAATGTACCTGCTTATAAAACTCTTTATCAACCTCTTGTCCGGCATCTCTTATTCTTTTTCTCTCCATCCTTCCGTTTCAAAGCTTCCCTACACGCAAAAAAAAATATTATAAACTTAATGGAAAAAGCGTAAAATACGAGCTCGGAAAAACTCGAGGTAGTAGAAAAACAGCACCTTTGGGTTCCTAAGAGGAAGCCTAGGAGGAAGAGAGGGGTAGGGGTAGGGGTAGGAAGCAGAGGAGAGAGATAGTACAGTGCAATGGGATTAGGGGCCGAGGGGAACTGGAGAGAGAGAGACAATAGGTTTAGAGGTTGAGGGTGAAGTGGAGGAGGAGAGAGAGAGGGGGCGAGCTGAGGGAGAAATGGATGAGAGAGAGGGTTTAGGAAAAAGTGAAATTTTTTTTTATCTCAAATCTTTTCTTTTTCTTAAATTTTATCTGACAATACAAATACCTATTTTTGTGTATAAAGGTCACTTCATCATAGTTTGTAGTTTAACAAATGCCAATGCATTCACGAGAATTTTTTAAGTTGACCAATATTAAAATGAGATGGGACTTGTCTCAGTTATAAGAAATTTGGATTTATTAAAAAAAATTGTAAAACTTGTTATATAGGATCCGATGCACCCAGCAATTCTACCAATGTAAAAAGATTGTTATAGCAATTGGTCTAAAAGCGAATGCTAAAACTATAGCTAATATTGAATTATTATTGTTTCCTATTTTAATCTAATTTAGTACTAATTGGCACAATAATATTCTATAAAAACATTAAAACTAATATTTTTATATTATCTATAAATTGCACATAATATTTTCAATTCTTCTAAATCTAAATTTTTATTCTCTATCATAATGAGCATAAATGATACATGCATGTGATCGAAAAAAAATATTTATCTAGTGACATAGGTTGGAGAATATTCACTATATTAGACAATTATTTAATTGGTTAGATTGTTTATAAATAAGAAAGAAATTACTTACTTATTTTATGAAAGAGGTTAGATTGAGTACCATTGGTAATCTAACAAAACACTCTTTGAGAATTTTTTAGAAAGTAATATAAGTTTGTTTTATAAATATACATAACGAAAATTCGATAAAGACCTCCGTTTACCAATCATAAATGATAAAAAAATACACTTAAAAATTATAATTAAATTTTACCAATAAGGTATTTTTAACTTTTAAATTAGATGTCTAGTATTTCACTCTATAGATTATAATACTAAAAAATAACCCCGTGACTGCGGAGTTCTCCGCTTTTAATGAGTCATAAAAGTTGCTACTGACGGTCTAGTCATAGGCTCTCAAACTGTGGGAGTAATTATGTTTTGTATATGTTGTTTAAATATTCAAAACACGCACGACTCAGCTAAAAGTTTTTTCAAATTAATCATTTTGAACTTTATTCGATTTCTTTTTTGCTAGAACATAATTATCAATTTCATCCAATCAAATGCAGTATCTCTAATGTCACAAGTCCCAATTACTTAGAAAATTCAGAAAATTTAAAATAGTAAACCGATTTAACATTAATCGGCTTAATGAATCTCTCCGATCATTTAATTTAGACTAACTAAACTTTGAACATTTTTTACTTGGGAATAAATTAGTTTGGCTGTTGGTTGTTTCACTATGCCAATTATACGAAAGAAACAAAATAGATTATATGATATTAGATGCTGCTTTGTATTTACTAATATGTGCATGAAAAAAATCATCGGGAAGGAAAAGGTCATAGGATTGTTTCTACTTTACGCTTTCACATAAAAGGTAGTGTTGACATTCCAAAACGATACAACTCACAAGAAGCCTGATTCAGGTAAAGATTATTGAAAAATTCATTTACTAATGTAAATGAATACAACTCATAAAAGACTTGATTGTGGTAAAAATTATTGAAAATTTTATTTCCTTGAATAGAATATGATAGTACTTCTTGCAAATTTCAGAGGTTCCACTAAAATTGGAAAAAATTAGAATTATGTTAATCATAATTATGTTTTGTTATTACAATTTTGATATTAGTGTGATTATCAATCTTGTCAAGTTGTCATACCAACATTACTCAGACTTGGTGATGTATAACTAACTTCATTGTTGGGGGAGATTAATGTAATTGTAAAGCGATAGTACTTGTCCCAACAACGTACGATATAACAATGAATTGACCAAAGAATATTAATCTAATTTAATGAGGAGGTTTTCTCTTTCTGCTGCAATTCGTTTTTCAATTTCTTCCTTTCCATGTATTTACATTACTAATCTACTTTGATAAGAAGGTTTTCCAGTTTTCGCCACAAAATTAGATGTATTGCAGTGGCATCGTTTTTGTATTTATTTTTTTAAGGGCAAATTACCCTCAGGTCCCTGATCTTTACATTATTCTCCTATTGGGTCCCTCTTTTGTCATAAATGAATATTAAATCCCTGTTTTATTCAAAAATGTTGGTCTCGGGTCCCCACCGACCAAATCAGACTTTTTTATTATTTTTTTGTCATGTGAAATGACTATTTTACCCTTCACAAAACGACAAAAATAAGATAAAATTTGTCATTTTGTGAAGGGTAAAATAGTCATTTCACATGACAAAAAAAATAATAAAAAAGTCCAATTTGGTCGGTGGGGACCCGAGACTAACATTTTTGAATAAAACAGGGACTGATTAACCATTTATGATAAAAGAGGGACCCAATAGGAGATTTTGGTAAAGACCAGGGACTTGGGGGTAATTTGCCCTTTTTTTAATGTTACTCGGCTGGACAGTTTCTCCTTTGCAGAGAGTTTTTAGTATTTGTGATAGTAAAAAAAATTTGGATGGGAGTTGAAAATTATCGTGTAAATGGTGAATATTTGTACTAGTTGATTATATATCGTTTTTATCTACTGAATATATCAGGCTCGCTAAACCCATAACTCCAAACTTGGTCATATTAGACAAATAAGGGAAATTACTTGTTGAAGAAGTTACCTCAGAGTAAAGGACATGCATGCACAAGGCAGGCAGGGTCTTGTGGGGACCACACTAACAGACCACAATAACACGTATTAGGATGCACATTGTTTTTGGTCAAAGTAATAGAATGCACATTAGCACCTATACTTAAATAAATTTCATCTGAATCTATGAATTTTTACTCATATACTTAAATAAATGAAAAAAAAAAATATTTTTAATATAATTTAAATTAAATTGTTGTATTAGTTATTGATTAGTTCACCAAAGAAGCGGAAAGTAAATTGAAATTGACGGAGATAAAAAAAATGAAACAATGTTGATACTGCAATATACTAGCCACTTTCAAAAAATAATTAAACAAATGCCTTTTTGTTTATTAGCTGTACAAAGTCAATATTCACTATGTAAAGATTGCCTTAAACAGACTTGTTTGTTTAGAATGAAGTAGACTTGTTGTAAGTGGTCCACCATTTGTTTCACCAGGATCCGTTATTTGTCGTTTTCACCAACTTCGACCAGCCTCCACTTTTTATAGGCCCCTGCAAAGTTGTCTCCTAGGCTAGGTTCCATATTCATTCTCGCTTATGTTTGTATCTTTTATCCTTTTCATATTGACTATTTTATATTTGTGCTTGGGAAGACTCATACTTGGTATATATAATTTTGTTAACAAACTTTGTAGTTACAACTTTGTACGCATATGAATTATTTTTACCACATAATAAGAAAAAGTTGAGGAAGAGTTTAAATGTTCCAACACGCATTTTAACATCACTAGAGCAACTAATGTTATTAATTTATCTAAACATTTCTTGGTATCGTCTTAGGTCCATAGATCATATGGTGTTCATATTTGTTTAATCGAAAATCCTTTAATAGTATTTTAATTCATCTTCAAGTATTTTTTTTAGTAGAAAGTTTTTATTTTTCTCAATCGATACCTTTGACTTGTCAAATAACTGAAAGGATATTTTCTGACCAAATAATCTGAATTTCTTAGAGGTACATTTTTTATTCATGTTTGGCACTATGACAAGTTAATAGAAACATTTAGACCAGTCTACATGTCAAGTCATGCATGTGAGTCAATTTTATAATTATGCGCATCTTGGGATCGTGAGAATCTCTGTTAATATTTTTTCTGATGCTGTGGACGAGATTCCATATCAGTATCTCAAAGATAATGACATAGGAGACTACAATTTGACAAGAGACTGTCACAAGGATTGGCCCCAAAGGATCGGAATGTTGTCGAATTTTGTAACCCCTAATCTATGTAAAGGGGCTTAATCGATTTCTTATAGGATTTAAAAATATTTTAGAGTGACGTTTGTTCATTTCCTAAGTCTTGTTATAAAGGAAAAAATTAATGAAAGTCGACTCTCAAAAAACCTAAAATTTTCTCCACCCGCTGCCTCCTTTTCTTCTTCCATCTCCTTTCTTCCTACTTCTCCTGTCTTTCATCTCCTTCTTACTTCCTCTATTCCTACCAAATTTTTCTCCCGAAGTGGAGTTATTTTCTCTCCTTTGTGAGAGTCTATTTCTCTCCTCTGTGAGAGTCTCTCTCTCCTCGTGAGAGTTTTCTCCTCGGTGGCCCGTCCTCCCGTCGTTGCCCTTTGCCCATCGTCGCCCGTCTTCGTATGTCGTCGCCTGTCCGTCTTCCCATCACCGCTTGTCTCTCGTCGTTGCCGTCTTTGCCCGCCCTCCCGTGTCCTCCTGTCGTCAACCGCAACCTGCCGTCACTGCCCGTCCACAGCCCGTCCTCCATCGTCTCCCGTCGTCTCCAGCCGTCTTATTTTTAATTGCTTTTGCTGTGTGCTTTAGGTTGCTGTTTTTTGCTTTTGTCCGTTTGCTTTAGGTTTGTTTGTTGTGTGCTTTAGGTTTGTTTGGTGTGTGATACTGGTGTTGTGTGTTTTTTTTTTCCATTTAGATCTTCTAGCTCTATGGTTTTTACAGGGACACACATGGAAAATTATTCCTTTGTTTGGATTAGATTTTCGCGAAATATGGTTTATCGTTCCCATCTATCTGAATGGGTAGTACCATAGCGAAAGGGCTAAACTGTATTCATTGTTTTCCACTCCTTGTAGATGCCGGATGTCTTTTGAATGAATGAAGTATTTTATTCTAAAAAAAAAAGTCTTGTTATAAAGGATTCGTGAAGTTCGCTTTTACGGCGCGTCATTTTCTGTACTCACTCATTAGCCATCAAGACTATCTCCAAAACCACCCAAGTGAAGTACTCTCGTTGTTTTTGGAATTTTCGCTATCGGTAAATTTCAATCAAAAAAAAAAACTGGCGTGGGTAAAATATAGTACAAGAGCCAATGCAAACAACTAATGAGACAAAAGTCCATTAATAAATATTATTTTGAATTTTATAATGACGTCCTTATTTGTGTTGAATAATTTAAAACTTCACTAATATATAGATAAAAGAGCGCGGAATAGTCCTTGAGTTTCTCTCTTTAATATACGTCATATTTTTTTTATAAATGTAATTGTTTACATATGGTTCAAGATTTTAAATGAAATTATCTACTCACTTTTTAGGAATTAAAAGGAGTATGGTTAGACTCGGCTATTATTAGCATTTTATTTGTAATTCGTTGTAATTTTGATTTTTCAAAAATTTATCATTCCTAATTCTATTCATAAAATATTCAACTCAAATTTATTATGAAACAAATTGAATATGGTTTAAGATTTTTATAATTCGTCAAACCAGAGAATTCAATTCTATTTGTTTTAAAATTCAATTCAAATTAAATTTGTATCTAATTTGGGTATAGATGTTTAAGAAATTCAAAAAATGGTATATTTGCCGGAAAAAATTTTAAAAATATGGGGGAAGCAGGGAGGGAAAAAATTAACAAAAAATGGAGGAGGGGGCAAAAGTTAAAAGGGACGGAGGGTTGTGTGCAATTTTTTTTACCATTTTAATATACAGAATATTCTTTTTTTTTTGCTGTATGTGCTTCATTTATTTTTTAATAAATTTTTAAATTATTTTCAAACTCTAAAAATACCAATCTTTATTCTTTAAATTTTACACATTTCAATCTTAATTCTCTACTTCTTATATTAAAATTTGAACTGTATAAACTCTCTTTACAAAAATTTAATTTAATTTATTTATCGTATAATTACTCATATTACTATATAATTATATTATCAAGTAGTACAAATAAAAATAAGTAAAATTATGAATAATATGGTTCTTATACTAATCATTTAAAATCTATACATCCACATGAAGTTGGTGTAGAGAAATTTCAAACTCAATTATTTACTAAACCTTCAACTTTAAACCAAAAGTTCTAAAATTTTAAATCCTGAACCTTGAATCATCTACTAAATACTAAACTTAAAAAAACCTTAAACCCTAAAAATCTAGATCTTAAACTCAATTATCTACTAAATCCTAAACTTTAACACTCCAAACCATAAACTCAATTATTTATTAAAACTTAAATTAAATAAGTTATTTTGATAAATTAATTGCAAATTCAAACTTAAGTTTATTTTTTTCCAAATAAGTTAGACAAATCGAATACATTTTAAGACAAATTAAATTTTATCGAATTCTAATCTAATTTGATATTTAATAATTCTAATTTGATTTGTCCTTAGACATTTCGAATACAGTTTAAAATTTTCATAAATTTGAATTCTAACTAATTCGATTCGCATTTGACAAATGGTGAGGTCTATGTAGTGCTATCTCATTCTGTGAGTGCATGGGTCAAGATTTTAGATATCCATGAGTAACCGGAAGGCATTAACTCTAACTCTATTATCGGTTTTGATGTGGCTCTATTAACCCATTATTCACGAAGTTTCTAAATTTTTTTGATTTTAAATTATTGAGATTTTAACTTCGTTAAATACTTAATAACAAGTAATTGTTAACTTTCAAAATTTTCATATTTTCAGAATATGTTATAACCGATATAGTAGTATTCAAATACGAAGGGGTCTATATCATTGCTATTACCAAACTGACTCCACATATGAAAAGCAATCAATCAATGCAAGAGAAGCTACCGAATAGTCATGGACAAAGGACAACCAAAAAAAATTTTGCGTTCTTGACTATATCCTGGGGCCGAGGCTCGTATTATAGCAATTGATAATATGCATAGTTTTGAAAAATGACCAAGAGATCGACCCGGTTTGTTGGGCGATCTCCAGTTAGACCGAATTTCATATTTTAAAAATATTATATTTCTTGTAATTTTTTTGAAATATATAGGTATTTATATAAAAAAAATTATGTAATAAATTAATAATAACATATAATAATACCATTTTTTTTAAAATACACCAAATAAAGTATCTATACGAATGGTTAATCTCGATCAAAAACAAAAAAAAACCAATCATTATTTTCTGGTCGAACTGTCTGATTTTTCGATCGGACCAAAAAATCCCGAAAAATTCCAGTTCGATAGGTAACCATACTGATTAGCCTTTCTAACCGGATTATTGAGCGATTCGTGGTCTGACCAGTCAGACCATCGGTCAAACTGCCGATTTAAAAACTATGCTAATATGTTTCAATCTTGGTTTTGTTATTAACCGGTTAAATTATATCTGAAGCTGACGAGTATCCCTCATGGAGACAAACCACGGAACAAAGATACAAGCTTCTAAATAGTGCATAGATCATAAATTCACTAAAAAGCTAATAGAAGAAACCTCACCAGATTAGAGTCTTAACATGCACCCGAATAACGTCAAGGCTCCATAAGCCTGAAAAGGTAACTATTCATATTAATACAATTGTTTGTGCATGATTTCAGATTTCAAATTCAATTATCAACCTCATTTATTTAAAAGACTTCTAAGTGTAACTATTCATATTATTTCACCCGTCTAAATTCAATTTTTTTCTTCTAAAAACTATTAATAACTTATTTATGATAAAGAACTTTTGATTATTTCCCTTTATGTTTTCTATTGTTACAAATGCAATGATGTAGATAATGTTATTTTCCCAATTGTGTGATATATTAATCAAAACGTATAGTAGGTTACGAATAACGATGATCCACATAATCTTGATTCATATATTTTCAGGAGTAATTTTTTTTTACGTCTTAACGTATGTTGTATTACCACCGATGTCAAATCCCTAGGATGATGACGTTTTAATTTTTCGAATTTGAATTCTAAATATAATTTATCACATTAAAATTCACTGAAATATAATTTTATCATATTTTCTAACAAATTTAGACAGATTGACCTAAATATAATGGTCCAAACTTTATATAATAATTTTTTTATTATTTATGCAACAAGTAAGAATTGACTCACTAATCTATGGGAATGAGACAAAATTGATTTTTTAACTGCTCAGGTGCTCCATAAACACAGACTGCCCGCGATGGAGAGAGACGCGCTCTCCGTCTCCGACGACGAAGAGAACCTAATCGATCAAAACAACAGAAAGCACCTCCACGCGCCTCACGCCACGACACGGCATCGTTTCGAGGTGGACGCGCCGCCCTCAATCCGGCACCGTCTCGCCGCCTCCTTCTCCGAGAAGAAGCGTTACTACTACCTCTTCCTCGCGATCTCCCTCTCGCTCGTCTTGGTCCTCCTCGCCTTCTTCTATATCAAGTCTCTTTTCTCCTACCGAAACAATGCCGCCGCCGCCGCATCGGACCGCATGCGGGACTCCGAGCTCCGAGCGCTCTTCTTGCTCCGGCAACAGCAGGACGCACTCCTCTCCCTCTACGGCAACCGCTCCTCGGGAAATTACGGGAATGCCCCTAGGGAGGCGCTGGATTCCACCGTGCTGAATCAAATCTCTATCAACAAGCAGATCCAGGAGGCGTTGCTCGCCGCTCACCGATCCGATTTCCCTTCGAACTTCTCCGATTCCGAGGGGGTGACCGCCGGTTACGGGGCGTGCAGCCGCATGGGGCCTTCGCCAGTGGCGCGGAGGGGAAGGATAGAGTGGAGGCCGCGGCCTGGGAAGTTCCTGTTCCCAATATGCCTGTCGGGGCAAATGAGCAACCACCTGATCTGCCTTCAGAAGCACATGTTTTTTGCTGCTGTAATGGGTCGGGTTTTGGTCATTCCGAGCCCACATTTCGATTATTTGTACAGTAGAGTGATTGACATTGAACATATTAACGAGTGTTTGAACGGAGGAGGGAAGGAGAAGTTCGTGGTCAGCTTTGACGAGTTTGTTCAGTTGAGGGAGAACCACCCGCATATCGATAGGTTTTATTGTTACTTTGCTAAGCCGGTGCCGTGCTTTGTCGATGAGGATCACGTTAAGAAGTTGAAGGCGATTGGGGTGTCAGCTTCGGGGAAGATGGAGACCCCATTTGGGGACGAGGATGTTAAGAAACCAGGGAACCGGAGTTTCGAGGAAGTGAAGGAGAAGTTTGGTGGGGTTGGAGAGGAAGTGGTTTCCATTGGGGATGTGTTTTTTGCAAATGTGGAGGAGGATTGGCTTATGCAGCCTGGCGGCCCTATTGTACACAAGTGCAAGACTTTGATTGAGCCAAGCAAGTTAATTGTGTTAACTGCTCAGCGCTTTGTTCAGACATTCCTGGGGAAGGATTTTGTTGCCCTGCATTTCCGTCGTCATGGATGGTTGAAGTTTTGGTAAAGACTTTCACCTATCTTCAAACACTATGACGATTCAGCATGTTCTCTTTTGGATTCAATACCATGTTGTTCTTTGGTGCAATCTGGCTTGATTGGTATGGAAGTTTTGACTTTTTGTCAAAATTTGCCAAAATGTTTGCAGTTAATAAGAGCACTGAAATTATTGATGAGTATGGTTTAGTTGGTGTTAATTGAATTAGGAATTGTGTTCTAGATTTTATGCAATGAATCTTGTGGAGGCTGGCAGTACAATCTGTATAATTGGAAAAGGTGCGAACAGAGTTTGAAATAATCTGTTTCGGTTGTATCGGAGAGAAGTTGGATCTATGCTGTATGCTGCTTTAGATCATTCTTTTCGGTGATTCTTTCAAATAGAGATTAGAAAAGGGGGAAATGGGGAGAAAACGAGTTAGAAGTAAGTGTGCAGAGACTTGGTTTTGCTTTCGTTGTGTGCCTATGAATCCTATTATGCCTTTAAATAGCTGCAGTATTTGTTGCCATCGTTTGGGGCAAGGGAAATAATACTAAATCTGTACCTTTTACATTCTTCCAGCAATGCTAAAAAGCCTAGTTGCTTTTTCCCTGTTCCTCAAGCTGCTGATTGTATTGCATTGGTGGTAGCAAAAGCAAATGCACCTGTTATTTATTTGTCGACCGATGCGGCGGAAAGTGAGACTGGCCTGCTGCAGTCCCTGCTTGTTGTCAATGGGAAGGTTGTGCCCCTTGTTAAACGTCCTCCTCCAAATTCAGCTGAAAAATGGGATGCTTTGTTGTATAGAAATCACATTGAGGATGATGGTCAAGTAAGTATTTCTTTGTTGCTTTCATTTTCCTCTAATCATCTTGTTTCTCAGACCTTATATCTTTTAGATGAAAATACCAACGTGTTTGGTTACAAAGTGAGTAAATGTGTAAATCCTTAGAACTAAATACTGCAGCTTATTATGCGATTCTCATATATTTTATGTGTATAGAATGAAGATTTTTGAGTTTTGCTCTTGAAGGTAGAAGCAATGCTGGACAAGACAATTTGCGCAATGTCCAGTGTATTTATTGGAGCCTCTGGATCCACTTTCACAGAAGACATATTACGTCTTCGCAAGGACTGGGGTACGGCATCAACGTGTGATGAGTACCTGTGCCAAGGCAAGTCACCGAACTTCATTGCAGATAACGAATAAACGAAATGAAGAGGATGCACGATATTTCCACTCTACGGTAAACTCACGTCCTTAGAATTCACGGCCACCGACTCAGTGGTGCTAATTGATGAGGAGATTTGGCTGCTTGACTTTTAGTGTATGATAGTAGAGGAATTTGCACAGAAGCTTTTCTAACCCATCTTCCATTTGTTTGCTTTTTTGCATGATGTCAAAGTCGAGACCTTATTAGATCATTCTTTTGTTCGTTGTCATGAATAATTGAGAGCCCCAATTTTTTATTGATCCAGAAGAAACTGTTCTGGAATATACATATATCTTACTTTCGGGAAGTGGGAGTGGATCATAAAATAGAATAGTGAACCTGAAGAAGAAGAAGAACATAAGAGGAAACTTCTGGGGATATGATAATTGTGACTTTTTGTGAGATCACACAACTGATGGGCTTAAAGGCATCCAATTATCTGTGTTGGAAATGGACTTAATCCCGCTTTTTATCTTTTATGCAATTTTCTTGCTATTTCTTAGGCTCACGATGGAGATTAGACCAATGGTCTTATGGGTGGAAGAATTAAGGAATCAGAGTATCTCACACTAGATTTGTTGTTCATTGTTTTCCTAACATGTTACGGGTTAAATTAATATTCATCTAAATTATGTTCAATTAAGCTAGATTTAAGATTAAAATATATAACCAGTAAAATATTTAGATTAATTGGTAAGAGAATTAACAAACATAAACTTGTAAAAACGAGAGGAGTCCGAGTCGGGGGTCCACTCCACTCTGCTGCCCTCGTCGGCACTTGCATTTATAATTGCGTCATCGGCCTCCTCAGTAACTTAAACCCCCAACAATACAGTATTTACATCACTAATTACATCATACTGATTTTAAACCCCATTGTTAAATGTAATTATTATTTGATTTTTATTATCGAATGTTATAGGAATTTGTATTTTTGCAGTATTTTTGTTGTTGTTTCCAGTCATTCCTTGGAACTCTCTGGATGTTTTTATCTTTTTAAGAAACAATATTAGCTTGTAATCAATTAATTCATCAAATTAAGTTAAACGAACAAAGTCTTATTCGTGCAACTAAACGATAACGCATTGCCAAACTTGAGTAGAAATGCTAATTTAATGGCAGAACCGAAAGATATAAGATAATCCGATTTATACCAAAAAAGTTGAAATAAAAGATCAGAATCCAATTCCCCACGAAATTCATTTTTTTAGTAAATGGACAAAAGCGCCGACCATCACTACCCTTGGTTCTCTTCCCACTTGGGACCACGGCCAACAAGACGGAGGAGCAAACGCCGTTACATCCTCTCCCCATAAAATAGCTCGCAAAGACGATAAACCAACGGTAAAAGAATACCGTGAAAAGAAACGGAAGATGGAGGTTGCCGTTAAGCTGGAGGTAGATGACGCGGAGGACTGGACCTACAGAGGCGAGGGCGCCGTTAATCTTGTACTCGCCTACACCGGATCTTCTCCCCATCTCGTACGCCTCCCCCTTTGTTTTTACATTTTTTTTAATTTTTTTAAAAAATTTATTTACTTCAACGAGTGAATGTTGTGTGGGAGAAGATGGGGAAGGTGTTGAGGATACAGAAGGTGGCAACCACTCGTAGCGGCGACATTACGGCGTTAACGGAAGAGGAACGGTTGGTGTGGAGGGGGGAGGATCAGATGGTGCGGTGTCCCACTAGAGATATGGTGGACCATCACTTTGTCAGCTTCATCATGCGCCCCTTGCTCGGCCCCTCCCTAGTTGACCCCGGGGTTAGTCAACTCCCCCCCTTGCTTTCGTTTTTGTTGCTGTTTTAGTTTCGTTGTATGATTTGTGTGTGTTTGGTGGAACGGTTGGTTTTGGGGGGAAAAGGTCCGGGTCGGGGTGTCAAGGGAGTTCCTCGGTGCAATTCAACAGAAGACGGTTGCCTTGCGTCCTGCTTGGCGGATTGAAGCTGCGAATGTTGATACCGATCGCGATTCCGCCATCCTCATGGCTGATCATTCCTTCTTCCCTGGTGGTAATGTTTGTTCTTCTTTTTTTTCGTGGATATCGTGCTGGTTTTTTCTTACTACATTGAGATGTTTTTTCGACGATCATAGGTGTGGTTGCTGGTGGACCATGCTTATCAGTTGAGATTAAGGTGGTACTCGAGCTTAGTTTCTGTATCTTCTGTATGGCCGTGAAAGAAATTGAACTCTGACTGATTGTTATTTGCATCAAGCAGCCCAAATGTGGATTTCTACCATCTTCAAAGTTCATTGATGATCGGTATGCCTTCAAGAGGAGCGTACCTCGTTACACGATGCACCAGCTCCTAAAATTGCAAAAACAAGAGGTGGGGGCTCTTGCTCTCATAATCTCATTGGTGTTTTTGGTTGCTTTAATGAAGCTTGTCCTACATTATTAATCGGAATGTGTAAAGAGTCTTAATGCAGTGTTGCCTTGAAAGGTTCTCTGCTCTTGCCAAAAGTGTGTGGTATCAGATCCACATGGTTGAGATCTTTGTTAATAGTAGCATTACAATGAGACTTGATACTTTTGATTTTGCAGGTATCAGAGTTAAGTCAGTATGATCCACTGGATCTATTCTCTGGCTCTAGGGAAAGGATATGTAAGGCCATCAAAGATCTGTATGCTACCCCTCAAAACAATTTTCGGGTTTTTCTCAATGGTTCTCTTATATTTGGTGGTTTGGGTGGTGGCACAAAAAAGACTTCTCCAAATATTAGCGGTGTCTTTGAGGAGGAACTCAAAAGTGTTATCTTGGCGACAAATGGATCACGAATAGAAAGCTTCATACAGCTCGTTGCGGATACACTTTACAGCTCTCGGGTGTTGGATCAACTTCTTAAAGTCCAAAGACTTGACAATCTTGATATTGAAGGAGTGATTCATGTTTACTATAACGTTGTCTCTCGTCCTTGCACAGTGTGCAAAGAACTGGCTGAGTCAGGACTTCCAAATAGATATGCCTCTCTGCACTCCCTTGGAATAGACGAGAGTGTGAAGATTTTGAAAGATTATTTAGTTGCTACAACTGCAAAGGATTGTAGTATCATGATTAGTTATAGACCAACAATAGATGAACATCATGTCTCTCCGTCTGCTATTAGCGTACACTTACCTTCAACTGACCAGAGGTTTGACTACAAGGTGAGCTTTCTTTTCCATGTATCTTACTAGAATCATAATGCCTAATGGCTTTTTGGATATTCTTATGGTCTTGGGATTGGCTAGACAATTTGTGCTGATGATTTTTGTTCTCCTGGCTCATGAACTGATGAAACCGTGAATGGGGCAATACAGGCTTGTAGCCCTTTTTTTTTAACTGACCCCACATGTTCTGACTGGCTAGGTGCATTTCATAGACTTGGATTTGAAACCGTTGACCAAGATGGAAGACTATTATAAGTTAGACCAGAAGATTTTGAGATGCTATGAACAGATGATCGAGATGAAGCTGGCAGGTCACAAATCTACAAATTGAGGTTACGAAAGACAGTTGAAGCGTTCAAAACTGGTTAGTGGCTTCTGCACTATGTGGGGAACCATCTGGATAATCGTTGAACTGATGCCTGTGCCTGGTTTTGTCAAGTTTTTATCTTGTCGCACAAGAATATTTTTCACTTTCAATTGTTTTCCCTGTACTCGTAAATTCTCTTTTCTGAAAGTGATAGGGCGTCGAGGCCTTAAGTTATTCCTGTACGCATTTGAAGCAATATATGGAAACACTGATTAATGATTATTCCAAGGAGACATTTGTGCGAGGTTGTGGTATTTGATTAGTATTTTGAAATAATTATTGTTGGTAATGAAGATGATTCATATTTGACGACGATATACGTAGTAATTAATGTTCACGAGTTATGATCCTTTGTTATTCACCTTCATGATTCATTAAAATGTTTTGGCAGTGACCTGCTTTCCTATCCCAAACGCTATTCAGTCCTGTACTTCGTAATACAAGACGAACTTGGATCCAAAGGAGGAAGAGCAAAAATGGAAGGTAGTTAAAGATAGCCAAGAGACACGTGTATGTTGGGAGGGAAAGGAAAATTGGTAAGGGTCACGCTGTCCAAAAAATTTATCTTACTTATTTATTACATTATCTTTTATAGTAAATTATTTGATATAATCAGATAAATTGATTGAACAATTATTTGACTTAATCTATTTAAA
Source organism: Hypericum perforatum (assembly GCA_012979155.1). Taxonomy (NCBI): domain Eukaryota; kingdom Viridiplantae; phylum Streptophyta; class Magnoliopsida; order Malpighiales; family Hypericaceae; genus Hypericum; species Hypericum perforatum. Next base: position 39,667 of record SOPF01028628.1, read on the forward strand.
AAAAAACCACAATTAATATTAGAATAAGTTACTTTCTAATTCTTGAATTTTGGTTTTTTCTTCCTAGAATCCCTGACTTTTACAAATTGATATTTATATCTTTAAGTTCGATTAAAATAGATATCTGGCTTTCTAGGACCAGAGTCAAATCTTTTTTGGCGTGATCATACATGAAAGGATCTAAATGTTCTTCCATCTTAAAAAAAAAAACAGATTTGTAAAAGCTAAGATAAAAGATTAATAAAAGTTGTTCCAACTATGAGGAGACTCAGATTTGAAGAGATCTTGGTTTAAGCTTCACAAAATTACAAGATAACTCTTGATAGAACATTTCTGAAATAAGACACCCTTGAAATATGGTGAGTGTTTATGAGTCTCAATATCCAAGTGTTATAGTTTTTCAACTTCATTTTCTCTTGGGAATACCGACATCTTCACAACCTTGCAAGAACGCATCCTATTTATATAGCTAAGATTTACCACTTCAAGAAAATAGCGGGATCTCAACCCAAAAAAAAAAATAAATAAATAAATAAAAACTGAGGTAAAGGGCGGACGGTGATTAAAAAGTAATCCAAATAACATTTCGGAGAAAGCCCAAACGAGGCCCAGTAAACCCCGAACCGATCGCTCGAACCTTCTTAAAAAAACCCTCTAAAAGACAAAAACCCTTGAAGAGGTACCAAATTTCTTTGACCAAGAAACAAACAAGCAAGCATGTGGTGGCGGAACACCGCAACTCCACCACCTTCTCTGTGTCTCACGCTTCCCAAAGCCGACCACATTCTAACGGCGGCCGCCTCTGTCGCCGCCTCCGCGATACTCTTCCGTTCCATCTTCAACGACATCGTCCCGGACTCCGTCAATGAGTACTTCTCCTCTGGTTTCCGGAAGATATCAGGCAGCATTTCGTCTACGATCACCATCGTCATCGAGGATTACGACGGTCTCGTTGCAAACCAGCTGTTCCAAGCCGCGACCACTTACTTGGGTTCCAAGTTATCCCCAACTACGCGGCGAATCAAAGTGGACAAGCCAGAGAAGGAGCTGATAGTGAGTATAGATACTGATCAGGAACTGGTCGACTTGTTTCAAGGGGTGAAGTTGAAGTGGGTTCTGGTGGCTGCACCATTCCGGCAATCGAAGAGGGCGGGGAAGAAGAAGAAGAATGGTGGCGGATTTGAGCGAACCGAGATCAAATACTTCGAGCTGATCTGTCACAAGAAGCACAGAGACATGGTCCTGAGATGTTACTTGCCTTACATTGTCCAACGTGCAAAGGCTATAAGAGAGGAAAAGAAGACACTGAAGTTGCACACGGTCGACTACAACGGGACGGACTACTGGGGGTCGGTCAACTTCGACCATCCTGCGACGTTCGACACGCTGGCAATGGATGCAGAGATGAAGAAGAGATTAATAGAGGATCTGGACAAATTTGTGTCACGCAAGGAACACTACAAGAGAGTAGGCAAGGCTTGGAAACGAGGGTACTTGTTCTACGGACCACCGGGTACTGGGAAGTCGAGTTTGGTTGCTGCAGTTGCCAACTACCTCAAGTTTGATGTGTACGACCTGGACCTGCAGGAGATCCAGTGCAACTCCGACCTGAGGAGGTTGCTGATCGGGACTGCAAACCGATCCATTTTGGTAATCGAGGACATTGATCGGTCTCTTGAGCAGGCAGATGAAGAAAAGGTAAATTCTGAAGCACGTCATATTAGCATCCAATGAGAAGAAATTTTTTTAACAAATTTCTGCAAGAGAAGCACAGCATTGCTTTAGGACAGACGAAGAAAGGGAATAAATGTAATGACCGACCAATTGGGAATTACTGATATATTTGTATCTTTAATCTAATGGAGCAATATTTATGCTTGTAACAGATTACTCTAGGAGGTCTGCTGAATTTCATTGATGGCTTATGGTCATGTTGTGGGCACGAGCGGATAATAGTATTCACGGCGAATCGCAAGGACCAGATTGACCCGGTGCTATTAAGACCGGGTCGCATGGATGTTCATCTTCACATGTCTTATTGCACTTTTGATGGATTCAAGACTCTGGCTCATAACTACTTGGAGATTTACGAGCATCGAAGGTTTGAAGAAGTGAAAGAGCTGTTGGGTAAGGTTCAGGCTACACCAGCTGAAATTGCAGAGGAGCTGCTGAGAAGTGAGCACCCAGAAGGAGCACTCGAAGGCCTCATCAAGTTCCTTGGAGACAAAGAAGGTAACATCGGTGTTCTAACAGAGTAATGTGAATAGGGTAACGGTTTATGTCAGATTGATGCCAGAATTATCACAGATGGCAATGTCCCATAGCCAGGCAGATTAGCCATGTTTGGTTCTTATGTGCTCCGGTATGTTTAGGATTCGTTTTCGAGGTCATCCATTAGACTAAGTGTTCAATGGTGGACAAGTTGTTGGTCGAGTTCTGGCAAGGTGGAACTGTGAAATTTGAACTAATAGTCTCTATGCTGCTTGCGATTTAGATGAAATGCTTCCGGAATATCCTAGATTGTTTGGTAAAAGCAGTATACCAAGGTTTTCAATGGCCAACGAAAGGGTCGATCTAGTTCTGGCAAGGTAATAGACTTTGCAAAATGGTCTGAACTTCTATGCTAGTTTCTTTAGATCTTTGCTCGAAAGCTGCAACATCAGAAGACGACGAATAAACACGCACAAAGACTGCTAGAAGGTAAAGCAACCAGATATATCTCAAGATCAGGAGCTGATCAACCTCTAGAACATTGGCTCAGAGTGTGATGAAATTGACAATCTATTCTAAACCCAACTACTAAAATTCTTGCAATAAACATGTCCTGAAAGTAGCGTACCTCACAGCAGCAGCAGCTTAACAAAGGCATACATTTATTCGATCGCAATCTCAGCTACGTGTTCTGCTGCATTTCTCCAGTATCATCTTCGGCAAGAAACTGATATCCTTGGAATCCAGTTCATCTGCAACAGAACCTCCGTCTCGAGAACCTCTCCCATTACGAACATAAGTTGTGAACCGGTAACGAACACCGTTCTCTACCATATGCGGGGACGAGAACCATCGGCGAAACAGGGAGGGATCAATGGCCGGAATGAATGTGTCGCAGGCAACGCTGGCGTCGATCTCGGTAATGTGGATAGCATCACATCCGTCTCCGTTCAACGTCTCCCTGCAATGCGCCAAAAAATCACACTACTATCACACACACTCCAAATTCCAGTCAGTTATTTTACCTTAAAACCTGGCCACCTCCGATAACAAACACCCTCTCAACGGAAGAACAATGCGGCTCCTCGGCCAGCATCCGGAGCGCGGACGGGAAGCTCTCGCACACCAGAGCCCCATCCGGGCTGTCGAGTCCGGAGCGGGAGAGGACGACGTTGAGGCGGGCGGGGAGAGGCCGGTACTTGGAAGGAATGCTCTCCCAGGTTCTCCTCCCCATCAGAACCGCGTTCTTCGTACAAGGTCGGTTGGTGGTTGAGGTGAGCTCCTTGAAGAACTTGAGGTCTCCGGGGAGACTCCAAGGCAACTTGCCGTCCCTTCCGATTCCCATTTCTCGGGTCGCCGCTACAACCACCTGGTACGTCCTCAGGTCGCCGGGCCCACACTTGCCAAGACTCATGGCTCCGGTAGAATGACGCCGTATAAAATTTGGGGGCTTTTTAACACGAGAAAAGTCTATTGCCTTGTACTCTATTGGGTCGGCTTTGGACTTGAAGGCCAGGAGATGGGTGGGGTCCACTTCTGGTGTTGAAACGGTGGCGGTTAAGATGAGTTTGGTGGATTGTGGTTAAACTTCCTGGGGAATTGGTTGTTTGGAATTTTAAGAAGATTAGTTGGAAAAATAAAAAAAAAATTGCTCAATTCTAATTTCGATTCTATCTACGTGTAATTTTCGTGTTCTTCAATTTTTTATTATCTTTCATTTATTTTGATTTTTGTTTAGCAGAAAAAGATGAAATGCGAGGAAGAGTATTGTCAGGGGAGGAGAGAGATTTAATTTTGATTTTTTATTAACTTTCTGGTCTCATTTTCTGATTTGACTTGAATAAAAAGTATTAATTAATTGTTTTGATAATGTGAAATCGTAATACGATGATTGGGCGCGTGTAAGCTATTTATCATGATGAATTGTCATTTAAGGCGCCAATTACCTCAATTCGATTACTTACTGAACCAATATCAAATAAGAAGCTGATTAAACCTTTAGGACAATTAGAAAGTGATATTTGATTTTTATTCTTTAATACTATTCCATTTTCATATAATCAAAGTCGATATCTCCCAAACCACCGTACTTTTTTCACCCAGGAACCTTTCCGGTTTTTCCAACCGTTTGGTAATAGTCCAGCAATGGTTTATATTTATATATATATATATATACAAATACATATTTATTCACAGACTTAATTACACGCATGCTTGAAAGAAAGAAGAGATGCATAATTAATTTCTGCAGCTCCATGACCATGAGGCCAGCTTCGAACAATGTTTCGATATGTACAGGTTCTACTGGAGCAACTGCATCAAGTAGGAACAAGTTGGATTAGTTGGCTGGGTCTCTCAGATTGCTCTACCATAAGTCAAGAATATAAAAGAACAAACAAAAAATTGATAATTCAAAATTTAACCGTAGGATAAGTAACTGTCACGACGAGGCTTCTGAGGTGTCATGTGTATTTCTTCAAATTCCGTTTAGCTCGAAATTGGTCAAGCTTGTCCCTCCATTGAGCTGCAGCACATAATGGAATACATGTGAGAGAAGGGTGAGGCAAACCATTGGCAACAATCACTAGATACAAAGTTGGGAGAACTTGGAAGCCAAGTGATCCAAATGTCGCAAATGACGAGAACGGAAAGCATTTTTTCATCGTTCAGACTGACATGAAGTAGCTCGAGCAGGAAAGCAAGTTTGCGATAACCTATAATAGGCAAAACCCACGTACCAGCATCCTGGTAGCGTTCCTCTCCAGCAGCGGTCATCATGTTGTGAACAAAATAGAATTCTTCGGTATCAAGACATGGCTTGCCAGAAGGCCTAAAACAGATATTACGCATTCAGATTTTATCATCAAAAGAACGAAAGAAACAAAAAGGAAGTCGCGAGGGAACAAAGTACAATCACTCAGCATTCTCAGCACCATCCTCAAGAGTACAATGACTTGAGCAATCACAAGTTCGAAATGAATACTACATAAATCTTTCATAGCACCGAATCCAGTAAGATGGTACAGCTCATAATCGATAGTGTGACAGAAGGAAAAAAAGTGTGGATTGTGTACTAACCGATCCAGTTCAGTAAATAATAAACCATCTGAAGCAGGAGAGTGGGCAAGTTTTCCTGATTCAATGACTCTCATCCCATCGCTGTACGCCACATTCTTATTAACTTGAATAGGTACCTTCAAGAAAGATGGAATTAAAAGCCATCAACCATAATAAGTCCCATTGCACAATGACTTCTCCAAAAACTTGCAGAACAATAGTAAGAAACATGGAAACTGGCACAAGTATCAAATGCCCGTACAAGGTAACCACAGAGGGAAGGACCGCAACAAGGATCCTTTTTGGTTCCAACTAGCTTCCTTAATAGGAACCTGAAACAAGAAGATGGACAAGCAAAGTACCTTGCATATCACGGCAATATTAATTGCATCAGAAGGACGAAGGTCAAAGCTGACACACTCGGCATCATTTCCCACCTGTAACAACACAGTTTTTCATTCAAGATTCATGTTCTGACTGAGGAACTGAACAACAACAATGAATTACCTTTGTGAGGTACAACTGTGCGAGATATGCCTCATGAACTCTTTCAGTAACTCTAACAAGTCTGACCTGTAGGAAAATTACGTAGTGCAGTTAGTCAGAAGTTCACCGCAGGTAACAGAAGCACTGAGAAGACATAGGATTGATAAAAAATAGATGAGCTCTCCATCCCACACGAGTATCCAATCCGCATACTCCACTAGACTCCTTGTCACACCTTGATTCCACACGAAAACACAACACAAAAGAAGAAAAGAACTCACTTCGTAGCCCATCTTGTCAACCATATCTTTTATCACTTGATAAATGGTTGGCCGAGCCTGAAGCAACAACATTATTGAAGATTAAAACTAATTAGGAACCAAGAGTATTAAGCTGTATAATTATAGCAAAAACAGTGAGACACAAGAAACATACAATTTGGACATTACGCATTGCCGCCATCAGCAAAATACTTGGCATTTCCACTGACAGGAGAAACATAGCAACAGCAAAATAGAGAAATCAAATCAAAATAAAAAAAAACACAAATCCCAATTTCAAACCAATTCCATTGAAGTGTAACATCGTATGAAAACCAGATACACATACCAACAATAATTGGAAGGAGAAGCCCGGTCCCGTCTTCCATCTTCAAGACAATAACCGGGTGCGGGGCATAGTCCGCAAGATGCACAC
>SOPF01028629.1:0-53868 GCA_012979155.1 Hypericum perforatum
AATGCAAGCCGCCCTTTCACTATTTCCCCTGGTAATTCCTACTTTTGTTTGCTGTAATATTTTGTTTTCAGTTTTATATTATTGACTGAACAACTTTTAAGTTAGATATAAAAATTTTATTATGTTATTTTGTGTTAAACAATGTTTTGAGAGCAAATTTTTCGATTAAATTAAATTCGAATTCATGTCGATGTAAATTTTAGTCTTTTCGAGTTTCGTCTGAAAGATCCTATAAAGTATTGAATCATATAAATTGTTATGTTTTGTTGGATATCAAAACTAGGGTGGCTAATAAGAAGTGAAGATAGAGGTTATTGCTGTATCTTTTGCTAAAAGATAGAGAGAAGAACATGAACAATTCTAGTTGAAGGTAACTTTGGACCAATGATAGCTGTCTATGTCTATGGTGTATGGTTTTCTTGAATTATACGAGGATCTCAAGAGGAATGTCCTATTCTGATTCCCTAGATACCTGTCTCGTATGATTTTTCAAATCTTCAAAATAGATTCCTCCATTGTATTGGCTTAATGACTTGCAGAACATTTGAGATAGTGGTCTTATGATTCGATGGAAACGATGTAGCCAAGAACATTTGAAAATAAATAAATCAAAGAACTCATGAAATTGTGGGGAAAAAATGTGGCCACCTAGGAGCAAACACAATGAGACGTCTGAATTATTCAATATGGTGAATGACGTCTGGATTAGTTGGTACGATTACGTGGTATAAAAAAAATATAATTCTTATTTCCTAACTAGTTTATTGGTGTTATTTGTATTGACGTTATCAGTAAGTATATCATACTTGGAATTCTTAGGCTATCAAGGGAATTACTTAATTATGGTCCTAGGCGATGGAGTTGACATAAGAATTTCGAATATCAATTTCGACCATCCTTTATTTTATTTCTATTTCTAATCAAGGATGAGATGATGGAACATGATAAACATTATAAATTTCAAATTTCTAGGACTGTATTTTAATCGTAGGTCTCAAGTTTGACCGGGATAATAGACATATTTTTTTTCTTCATAAAGGTGACTTTAGAGCTTCAAGTGATGCCCAGAAATCACCTCACTCTGCTGCAACTTCTCTGCAACCAACTATGGCAGAGTACCGTTCTGCATTTGACCTGGGACTTGCTCAGCCTTTGGTAATAATCTCTTCATCGCTGCCCCTACCATTGCCAATGATCATCGCAAACTCTGTCGAGCCGAAACTGATGGCTGCATTTGATCTCATGAATCTAATGGCAGATGTGTGCCAGGTATCCTCCCATGGACCAATGTTACGGATTGTTCTCTGCTTTCGCCCCTCAATCTGCGGTCAGTATCTGTTCCCTTGTCTGTTTCAGTTTAATGACCGAGGGAGAAGAATGAGAATTTGGTTTGATCCGCGCAATTTCTATGCAGGGAAGAATGATGTTGCCTATGAGTTTGACATCTGATGAGGGGCCAATATATGTCAATGCGAAGCAGTATCACGGGATCATGAGGCGTAGGAAGTCCCGAGCGAAGGCTGTAATCGAGAACAAGCTGACTAAGAAGCGCAAGGTACACCCCATGACCATTGAGCCAACTCTCACATGATAATTATTCTCTAATTCGTGTTTGTGTTTCTTTCTAGCCATATATGCATGTCTCGCGCCATCTCCATGCCCTGCGCCGACCTAGGGGGTCTGGTGGCCGCTTCTTGAACACAAAGAGTGGTGGAGACGAAGTAAAGAACGTGAATCCATCTCAGCTGACTGGTTTGAGCTCTCCAAATAAAGCAAATGGAGGTGGCTGCGCTAATATTTCGTCATCCGAAGTGGCTCGTATGTTCTCCAGGGGTTCAGAACTAGACCACTTCACTGTCGACCATTTTGCACCACCGATCCACTCTTTTCCGGGCATGCGAGGTTGCGACCGTTGCATCCTGGTGCCCGGTAAGTGGGCTGCAGCAGCGGGTAGCTGCTGCAACCTCAAGGCTTAACTGCAATGAACGGGCTGCAACCGAAGAAAGAACACTGCTGCATTTGCTACCGGTGGCAGAATCCGGTCCAATGACGTTCTTCAACATCCGGTTGCGTAAGTCCCAGGCAAGACATTCTTGGCTCTGCATTAAGGTCCTCTTTAACCCATCTCATAATCCCTGGCCATAATGGGGTTGGTTGATAGGCAACCTTAATGCAAAATGTATTAGAGAAAAAGAGTTGCGGACAACTTTGAGTTGCCAATATATGAGAAAGTGGGATTTCCCTTGTTGTAATAAGGATATTAATGGTTTGAGCTTTCCGTTTCCGTGTGTTCAAGTATTTTGTGTATTTCTATCGCTGTCTGTGTTGAGTCTGCACTCTGGTGTGTGGGAATAATGTAATTTGTCTGAAACTTACAAGTCTGTAATGATAGTACTTTCAATTTACCTTGTGAATTGTGATGTTTCATTTGTTCATATTGGCGACCAACGATTACCTTTCAAGAAGTAATATGAAAATTATTTGATCTCAAATTAAAGAAAATTAATTAATTGTCATCATCACACACTAACTGTCATTAGTCGAATAATAATTCTTAGGATAAAAATATTTTAGTACTTTGTGTTAATTGAAGAGGCAATTTGCAGCATATGTTACCAAAACACCCAGAGAATATCCTTGTTTCTATCCGACTATCCTTTGTAAAATGAATTATTTTCAAGTTTTTTATTTGTAGTATTTAAAACAAAAATATAACAAGATCTCGAGTTCACAGAAAAAAAAGTGCTATCTACTCGAATTTAGATGAATTATTGAACTAAATCAAAAAAATTCTGAAATTCATACGAACACAACATTATTAAATAATTGTTGAAACGTATTTAAAACTTTCAAAGAAACTAGTGATTAAATAGTTTAGGTGATAATTATAACGACTATTGATAGGAAAATTACAGAAAGGCCCTCGTGCACCTTATCCGATATCTCCAACCTCCCTCCATCATCCTAAACCCCCCTCCACTCCATAAAAAAAAAAAATCTCAATCCAAAGGCGCCACCTCTCTCAACAATGGCAGCTGCTTCGACGGCGACCCACATCGCCGCGTCCTCTCTCCTCCACACGAACCGCCTCTCCTTCTCCCACGCACTAAACCCTTCTCCTAAATCTTTCTTTCCCCACTCGCCCCTTAAACCTTTCCACCTCAGAACCCACCACCTCTCCCCCTCCGCCCCCCTCCCTGTCCGCCCCCTCGTCTCGCTCGACGAGGCCTTCCCCGAAGGTGAAGAGGAAGAGGAAGAGGTACCTGTGGTGGGAGGACGGGGAGGAGAGAAGCCGAAATGGACGACCGAGGAGGGGAAGCTGTTTGTCGGGAACTTGGCGTTCACCGTGACAACCTCCGACCTCGAGGAGCTATTCGGCCAGGCCGGAGAAGTGGTCGACGCCGCGGTTTGTGAATTCTCCGTTTTGCCACGTTTCTGCATTTTGGTTTGCATTGTAGAGTCCGAAACTGGGCGAAAGATCCTTACTTTATAGATCCCGAGGCTTGAATTCTTCGGAATAGGGCTAAAGATCCTTCCTTTATCGAGTGTGAGCGAGTTCTAATTGTTTGTGTTTTGTTTGGTTTGTACCGTGTGTAGGTTATTAATGATAAGAGGACGCAGAGGAGCCGTGGTTTCGGGTTTGTGACAATGAGGACTGTCGAAGAAGCTAAATCTGCTATTGATATGTTCAATTCGAAGGTGAGTTCCTCAGCTTCGCTTCTTCGCATCGGAACTGTGTGGTTCCTTATCTCTTTGCTTCTTGTCTGGGCTCACTCATCTGGGGTGTGTGGTTATGCTCTGCTTAGTTACATCACACCTTTGTTTCGGCACTTGCTGTTGTGGCTTCATAGCCGGGCTGGATACTTGTTGCATGTTGTGACATTGTTGCTGATGTCCGAATGGAATGATACTCCTAGGATGCGATGGTGTTATTGTAATAAAGCTGGAATTTCTATGGTTTTATGTTTTCCAATAGGTAAACCACATCGATGGAGTAATTCGCTCGAAATTATTTCCAAACGAGTCACATTGTCAGTATTTGCGCTATAATTTACTGAAATTGACTTTTAAGTACTGATGTGAAACGATTTCAATCGTTGAGAACCTGGTTGACCCTTGGAATCTCTAATCATTGACAGATATGTCATCCTTGCATTTCATTAGTGTGAAGCAAATACTGATTTTGTTGGCAAATATTCTTTTTTTATTTCAACAAAGGAGAAAATTTGTGAGAAATGCTGATGTTTGGCAGGAATTTCATGAGCGAAAAATTAGGGTTAACTTCCCAGAAGTGCCAAAGGGAGCCGAGAGGGAGGTCATGATCCCAAAGATACAAAGCACTTATAGGTCCTTTATAGATAGCCGTCACAAGATTTATGCAGGGAACCTTAGTTGGCGAATCACCTCGGAGGATCTTAAACAGGCTTTCTCCGGGCAAAAAGGAGTATTAAGTGCTAGGGTCATTATTGAGCGGGAAAGTGGAAGATCCAGGGGTTTTGGTTTTGTTACTTTTGAAACTGCCGAAGATGCAGATGCTGCTATAAGTGCTTTGGATGGACAGGTACTATACATTTTTATGCTTATTCTTCAATTCATTTACCTGACACGTTCTCTTTTTTTTTTCTTTCTTGAACTTAGGATTTGGAAGGAAGGCCTTTGCGACTAAACCTGGCCACCGAAAGAGCTCCAGCTCCAGCTCCAACTCCAACTTTCTGAGGTAACTTGGGAATGGCTTTCTTCTGATTCAGGTGTCCGGGACACACGTGAGTAATAACAGTAACTTCTACGATACGATCGCCAAATTGAAGGTGGTGATGTCATTTGCAAATCGCCCTGAAGATGTAGCTGTCTTGTTCCAGAACTCAACTTATCAAGTCCTGTCAATGTACCTGAATATAGCATGCTTTAAATGAAGGCAGCTGCACATTCATTATTGGAAACCATTTTTTGTGCAAGTAACATCGCAACTGCTAGTTAGACTACTTGACGTGCTGATAAGCCATGCGGATGCTTAAATTAGCACAACTTTCCAATTCATCTGGAAGTGATAGAGGAACGAAAGTTCCACTCCTCGAAAGGGAATCAATAAGGTTGAATATCAGATTCGAAAAGTGGCTTGGATTTTGTGATAAAGAGTATTAATCGAACAAATATAAGGTACACCAGATTATGAAAGAGGTGAGTATATTTGTTCAACAGACAAACAGGAAGGAAAAATTGACGCCCTTCGGTCGATCGAATGCAATTGCCCCCCAGGTGCGACACTAATCAAGATCATTGAGAATTTTCATGACCAGCAAGAAGAGCATCTGCTGCAGAATCCAAATCCTGGGGAAAGAAAACCCTGCAGAGAAATTTAAGTTACTTGGCATGATGAAATAAGTTCGAGATTACGCAATACAGAAAGGCTGTTGCTTTTCAACCAAATAACTATGATATTAGTGAAGTATCGTTTATAAATGCCATGGAAGTATACAAAGTTATGTGATTTTGGAGGACTGCTTCTCGGTCACCTCATCATATGATTAAGGAAGAACAAGCATACCTGCAGGTGTTATGATATATGGTACTGCTGATCTGCTCCACCTCTTTTATGCCTTTCAATCCGGCGACAACCTCTAGAACTTGCCTGAACATTGTTAACAAAATAAAATCACCATATCACTGAAGAGTTGAATAACCTTATCACAGAAGCAACAAAACAGCATGTGATCTGCGGAAACAGAAGAAACAGGGAAATGCCATGTCATTTGCTCTGCAAATTACTCGCTCACCTCACCATACACGGTTCATTCCTGCCTTTCACGATGCATTCGGGATCATATTTCTCTTTCTTCTTGGAAGGCCACATGGAGCTTACAAGACGGATACTAGCATGAGTGTTTTTTATCTCACAATAAGGAGAGTCGGTCTCGATCATCATTCTCTCAATGGGGATTCCCCTCACAACATCAAGATTTTCAGTTGTTTTCAGAGAGCAGCCATTCACGCCTGTTCAGTCCAACTTCAACAAGAATCAGATAAGGACCGATCGAGAGACTTGGCATTGAACAACCACATTCCAGTTAAATATAATACGCAACGGGTACCAGGAATATAGTTTACTGCGGCTGTTAAAGGTTGGCCCTCACCTATATACATATTACCAAATGAAAGAAGTTTACTGCAATCTTCGGAACTACCGGTAAACGAATGAGTGACGCCTGCCACAAATCTGCGAGATTTAAACACAAATTGAACATGGTGTGGATAAACATTGACAAAAAATGGATTCTAAATATCACTACGTAATTTTTTCATTTTCAGTAATTTCAAAGGTAAATTTGTTTATTATTGTTCCCCCAAGCACATATCTGATATAAATATGCACACACCTATCCTTGTTGCGTTCCATGATCTCACAGAAATCTTCAGCAGCTGCGCGCATATGTAAGAACATAGGTAGTTTTGTGGCATGAGCTAATTCAAACTGCTTCTCAAAATACCTGTGGTTCCGATGCCGTGTTTATTGAAGCATGTTAGAAAGGATGAACACATGACAGGAACAACCATATGAGCTATTACTTACTTCTTCTGAATATCTGGTGGGCAAAACTGAAGCCTGTCATAATCAAGTCCACACTCACCAATCGCCACCACCTAATGATCCAACTATCCAATTCAGCTCATTCAAGTTCAACGACTAAGCAGCAGCTAAAAATTACAGAGTGCATTACTGCATTATTCATCTTTTGATTAGCAGTCGAACCAAGGAACTCACACGTTCAATGTGAACGACATTTATACGAGAAATGTGACGGTAACACGTACCTTCCCCTTCTGGATCCCTTCTTGGGCCAATGACATTAGGGCCTGAAAATGCTTCTCCGGATCCCCACTATCTTCAAACTCCTGGAACCAGCAAGCATAGAGCAAAACCGGTTACTCATGAAATCCGGAAATGTTCCAACATCGCTGAAAGAATTCGGTAGGAAAGAACAACCAGAGAAACAATACCTTGCACCTCGTAGGGTGGACACCTACGGTACAAAATAGCCTTCCTGTAACAAGCGGGAAAAAACTAGCCCACCATTAATCAAAATAACCGATACAAATCATTCTGTAGTCAGGGAAGAGGAATCACCATCAGTTTCGGCAATTGCGAGAGCTTCCTTCGACTCCTCAAGGGACCCGCCAGTCACCTGCAAGTCCCCCCAAAACAATAACGACAATCAACATCAACTGGCAACCACATGCTAAAATAATCACAAGAGAGTTGCTTACGATGATCCTATCGATGCCCGCGCTCCAAGCACGGGCCAGGACTGTGGAAATATCCGCGGCGTGACATTGTTTACCGTGGTAGATTCCCTTAAACATTCCATCTGAAAGTTCCAAGCTTCATAAGGCCGGGAGCAAAACAGTGGAGGTTGCGCATAACGTGTTCGACGAAATGCGTGACTGACCTGTAAGGTTAACCGCTATGTCTGCCCGATTCGGATTGGAGGGTCCCGGCCCGAAGAAGCAAAAGGGGATAAAGTGGCGATGTCAATTCAATGGAACGTCCCAAAAAAATTAATAAATAAAGGGAAATAAAAGAGGATGGATAAAGAAGAGGGGAACTTGCCTATCATCCGGACAGTTGACATGCTGAAGTTGGTCAACGCCCCAATTTCGATTTTGGACTGGCGGGAGAGAGGAGATGGTGTTAATTAATAGGACCGTTTTGGTGTCATCTCATCCGGGCCTGGGCTTTTACTATTATTTCGGCCCATTTTTTATATTTCTTATGTTTTTTGTTTTATTATCCTTCAAAGTTTTACAAAACGATTAGTCATTCTATTTAAAGATTTGCCTAATTTTGAGATAGATTAGTTGATCTGATAAGTATTTGTGCACCAATTGATTTCAACCAAAAACATAAAATGGAAAATCTGGTATTGCAGGAAAATAGGTTTAAAGAAATAATGTTCCTTCGTCGGCTTTGTATAGAAATTCGTTCGACCGAGTTAAAAACCTATTTTTTAGCTACAATTCAATTCAGCTTAATTTATAATCTAGAACATTTCCAATTTGTTACTATTCTTATTTTTCATCATAGTATATGAAATAATATTTGGAAGGTTACATGAGAAGATTAGTTAGACTTGACCAAAAGCCTAAATTCATTTTCACACATCGTTGAACTCGTCAAGCAAAAATATATGGAGACCGTGTGATTCGTTAATGAAATAAAGAATGGAACGTTTCTTTTGATTTATCGACTTTTCCTAAACCTCCGATCCACGGCTGCGCCGCCACTTCCAGCCCCCGACTAGGCCAATCACGGATTACAAAATTTCAAGATATATTCAACAATAATTAATTTTAGATTCGAATATTTTCGAATTCCATGGAAAAGTAATTTTAATATTTTTCACTGATAGTTGATAGCTTTCTATAGAATTTACAAGTTAGCTTAGTCTAGAGACTAGAGACTTTTCCCACCAACCTTAGGCGCAGGTTGGAATTGGTACATTACATGGTCTCATCTTCTAGAAAAATAAACTGTCATATTCAACGGTCAATAAAAACGCTATATATCGTTTCAATTTTATCGGATGTTGACATGTATAGAAAGATAAACACAACACATATAGTTGAAGAATTAAGAAATTTACTAGTCTTACGTCTCAAGCATCGGAAGTTCTGGTGTCTAGGATACATTGCCATGCTCTTGAATTGCTTTTAGAAGCAAATCACCACTGTCACTTGCATAGCATCTTGAATTGTCAAAACCGTACCTCAAATAATTTCAAGATGATATCAACAAATAGAGATACAAAAAACCTCGCACTTTATTGATATATTTGATATATTATTATAGTTACAACAAAAAATAGCTGTACAAAGGGAAATTTCCCAACAAATATCGAAATATACACTCGGACATGTTATACTATAACAAAACAAACACTAGCTCAGAGATGATCGTCTCAGTGACTACATCAATCGATAGGCCAAGGAAGAACTGTAACACCCGAATCAAATAGCCCCCGTTGTCTTCAACACAATAATCAGAACAACAATTATGATAATGAGCAAAAGAATGAAAAGATAACATTTCCATTTCCGAGTATTCTTCTGGTAGCTTCTTGCCTTCTGCAACTTCCTGGTGGCATCTTGCACGAAGGAGCCGGCTCTCTGCATGTTGATCTCAATGTCGTCCAATTGCTCGCCCTGAGCCTCGACCAAGACTGCCATGTCCAAGAACACCTGATGTAGCTCCTTCAGATTCTTCTCCATCTCTTTCACAGCATCATGCCTTTCCTGAATCTCATTGATCGTGTCCAAAATTCTGCCTCTGCCTTGTTCCTGAATCGCTTTTTGTAGAAAAGTCTCGCTTTCCCCTGCACATAGTCCACATCATTTAGAACTCCGACAAATTGGATATTAATAGTATACATATACAAAAATTAATTTATCTCAAATTATTTAAAATCTCGACATTTAATATTATTTAAATGCTACATTGATTGTGATACTTTTGTTTAAAAAAGTTGCGATAACAATGTCAAGACTGTTTAAAATATAAAATGATGATATAAAAATTATCAGATAAATAAAATTAACATAAATTATTATCTTGAAAAAATTCAAATCATAAAATAAGTAAAAATATATGTAATTATTTAAAAATATTATTTTCATGCAAAAATAAAAATCCAGATTTCAAATCAGTATCATAAAATATTTCAAATTCATAAAATAATAAAACATATCTGATTTCAAAATGTCATGTTATAATAAAGTTGAGAACCAGATATAACAACACGAAAATGTCTTCTGCAACTGAAGTTCGAATTAAATCCTTTCTCGTTCCCTACAATCCTAAACCATCGGTAACACATTCAACTAAATCATCTCTATAATGCAGCCAAGTGCCACGTCAGCGCGCTCATTAACAAGTAATTGAAGCATTTAGATAATTAGGTACCTGTAGATATCAAACGATCGAGCGTCTTCTCGTCGGGATTCTCGCCGGTGACGGTGAAGTACCTCCGCTGGACGGTCTCGCGGTACTCGGAGGAGATCTTATCCCTCAACACGGAGAAGCTCTCCATCGAGTCCTTCAGCTTCTTCCGGAGGCCGTTGACCACCCCGGTCCTGGTCCTGTCAGAGGACGACCCCGGGCCGCAGCCGGGAAGCATGCGGTTGGCTACGTTGGCGCGGTCCAAGGCCTCGAGGCGGACCTTAACGAACTTCGCCTTCTTCAGAGCAGACGCCACGTCAGCGTCCATGCGGGATCGGAGGTCACGGACTGCGGCGGCGTGGTGGAGCGTCTTGCTCTGCTCGTGGGAGGCGTGGAGGCTGCCGTTGAGCCGGTCCAGCTCCTTGAGCTCGTCCTTGACGGTTTCCACATCAGCGAAGAAGTTATCGAGGTTGACGCCGGTCATCTCGATGACGTGGTGGTCCGGGGAGGAGGAGGCGGCGCCGTCGCGGGGGAAGGAGCTCGAGAAGAGGTCGTTCATGGTGGAACGTTGACTTAGTCTTCTTGTGAGTTTCTCGTTGTTTTATGATCAAACCGTTTTGTGATTCGAAAAACCGACTAATTCAAATTTAAACGATAATAATAAATCTTAATGAAGGGGTGGGTGTTGGGGAGAGGGAGTTTTATAGGGGAGAGTGGGGGAGGCGAAGAATGTTCGGTCAATTGAGAGGTTCCCGCGTTGAACTCATCTTTTCCTATTTATCTCGGGAAGGCTGCTCCGGGAGGGAACCTGTCGCGTAATTTCCTATTTTTTTCATTTTTTATGTTTAATGACTTGATCTATATATAATTGGTGGGTCTAGTTTGGTCAATATTATTAACTCGTATCTGATTTTTTTACTACACTGAATGGGTTATCAGAAAGTTGTTTTAAGTGAAGAATTGTTGTATCAATATTTATGCGATTCTTTCAAGTAGGGAAAGATAAATGTTTCACGTTGTCTTGATTTGGTCATTTACAGATAATCATTTTGATCAAAAATTAGTATTGTTTTAGTCAAAATAACATTTCTCAAGTACCATTGTTTTTATAACACAAGAACTTATATTAGTCAATATATTAAATATCATAATATCAGATGGCACACCATACAGTAATTTTTTTTAATCAACTGCATTGTCCATTTCTTTCTAGATATTTAAGTACATTTAATTCGCAAAGGATTATGGTCGTAGATTGCGGGTAGAAAATGGAGTCTTTCATTCTTTCTTGCTCAAGTATTCCTTCTTTTGAAATGGGCAAGAAGAGCGGAAACTTCGTGGAAGAACTCTTTATTTTATTTTCAACTGTTCACTTGTTTCAATAAGCCTTTGCAACGGCAAGTTCAATTGAATGGGGATTTTCTTGGGCGCTGTTTAAACTTAAAATTATTAACTCTTGGCGAGTGATCATTTGGTCCAGTGGCATTTGGGTCGGGTGGAGTGGAGTGAGATAAAGTCCAAGGTTCGACTCTGGCAATTGTAATAGATTAGGATTCTCAAAAAAAAAATTTATTAACTCCTCAGTTAGTTAACAAAAAAATATCAATTAACACAAGGTTAATAATTTACAGAGTTGTTTTTTTTACTGTAATTTCAAACAAAAAAAATTAAATTCCAGAATAAATCTGCCAAATGAAAAGTGGACTTTGCTTATTTTTGCTCACCAACGCATGACCTAGGCGGGGAACTCAATTAACTAAAAACCCAGCCCATTTTGGATTATCCCAATGTGTTCGCTTACAGTTACACCACCTGCTATTATTAATAACCGCCTCGCTCCACTGGGCGCCTACTGCTTCTGTCGTCTAACCTCCACCATCCGCAACCTCCTCCTGTCGTCCGCGCTTCGTCCCCCGCGACACCGTCTCTCCCTTCCCCGGCGCTTCTCGGCTCTCGCAATGTCTCGCCGCCCTAACTTCCAAGGCGGCCGCGGCCGCGGTGGAGGCGGCCGAGGAGGTGGACGAGGAGGAGGAGGAGGAGGCCGCGGGGAGCAGCGGTGGTGGGACCCTGTTTGGCGTGCCCAGCGGCTCGGGAAGCAAGCCGCCGAGGTTCTTTCCCCTCTCTGTTTATTAGGGTTTTAGTATGTTAGGGTTTTAGCTTGCTTTGCGATTGAGTTGTGGCGGTTATTTTTTTTTAATTTGTAGATGGAGGTGCTCAACGCAGACGAGTGGTGGGACAATATACAGCAGTTTAAGAGGGGAGGGGAGGGGGAGATGATAATAAAGCGGAACTTCAGCCGTGGGGACCAAGAGAAGCTGCACGACATGGCTTCCCAATTGGGCCTTCACTTGTAAGTAGCTCCCGTGTTTGTTTCTGTGAATAGTTTATTAGGTGTGCAATGTTGAGTGAGACATTAAGAGTAATGGTGGATACTCCGTGACGGATAATTTTTTAACTTTAGACCAGGTCTAGGTGACCGATCCCATCAATGTTGCTTGCTAGTTGGTTTCTAGGTCATCGTTTTTTCTGTGGTTGCAGATGCAATTTGTTAAACTAGTGTCCCCAAGGGATGTTTGGTAGTCACAGTTCAGAATTTGATTCGAACAGTTATTGTATGCCGGTGCTGGTCACAGTACCTGAGAATGCAATGGTTACTGTTCTCGGAGTGTTCCGTTTCTGTGATTGAAAGCATTAGTAAATCTTAGGAAGTCTTGGTTGTTCCCTGTCAGCATCTTGTTTCCAGATTTCGGTGTCTGTTTATTGTGAAGAGAATTGGGTTGTTATTGCTTGAAATGTTTTGTCAATGGGCCATTAATGACAGTTTCTGTTGTTGATCTTGTGTTTGTGGAAAGGAAGCCATGCATACAATAAAGGCAAGGCTTTAGTAGTCAGCAAAGTCCCTTTACCAGATTATAGAGCTGATCTTGATGAGCGCCATGGATCCACACAGAAAGAGGTGAGAGCATGTTTGTTATTGCATGAATCCAATTTACAGTCACAGAATTCTAATCAAGATTTTTATCCAGATCCGGATGTCTACAGAAACAGAGAGGAGAGTTGGCAACTTTTTGCAAAATTCACAAGTAGTAGCACCTGCTGTCAACTCGGCTTCAACGTCAGGGCAGAAATCCAAAGAACCAGCGGTCGGTTCTAATTTTGCAAAACCTGGTTCTCCAACGGAAGGAGTCAAGTCAAAGAAACTAAGTATTGAACTAAAGAAGAGACAAGAGGAGCTGAAGGTAGATAGAAAATGTCGTTGCTGTGCAGTTCTTCTAATTTCATGAATGGATTTGTGATAAAATCTTGTTACTTAAATAGTGTATTTTGTTTACTTCCAGACCAGTAGCAGTCTTAAGGAAATGCACTCTTTCAGAGAGAAGCTTCCTGCTTTTAAAGTCAGAGGCGAGTTTCTAAAAGCTGTTGAAGAAAATCAGGTTTGAGCTATTGGGACTTCTCTCAAATTTGGATGTAAAAAAGCTTCTGAAATTGCCATTAGTTACTCTGTGCATTGCTTTTGGGACATTTCCATTTTGGCTTTCAAATTTCAGCCTTTTCTTTCTCTTATGTCCAGAGTTTTAGGGATTTTTCAGATTTGTGTCTGCAACTTTGGAGCATTTGATGTTCCTGATGAACTTCTTTTTAATTGAAACCAACTCATGCTCACTGACGTTCTCGTTTTATACTTTATTTTTTTCACAAAGTGATGTTGTGAACTACGCAGAAGTCCATCTCTTGAGTCTGAATCTTCCTTGAAATTGCAGGTACTAGTAATTTCTGGGGAAACGGGATGTGGTAAAACTACACAACTTCCTCAGTTCATCTTGGAAGATGAGATATCACATTTACGTGGAGCTGATTGCAACATAATATGCACTCAGCCTCGTCGAATATCTGCAATTTCAGTTGCAGATCGAATATCATCAGAAAGGGGAGAAAATCTTGGTGAAGCTGTTGGTTATCAGATTCGCATGGAATCAAAGCGTTCCGCTCATACTAGACTCTTGTTTTGTACCACTGGTGTACTACTAAGACGATTGGTAATAGATTTTACTCTTGCCTTTTATTTTGTCCTCAAATTTCTACGGTTGTTATCTTTCAGCATTAGGGCCATTGTTGATGTTAGCTCTGATTTATGATAATCACTTGTAACATTGTTTTGATTAAAACAGCTCAATGGCCATAGCCTGGCTACAATTTAGTATATTTGTCTTGACAGGAGTCCATTGAAATGCCTCACGCGCTTATCTCAATGAGATTTTACATTTTCTTTTCTCCCTTTCTAATAATCTAATGTGGTGTTAAGTACAGGTTCAGGACCCTAATTTGACTGGAGTTAGCCATCTATTAATTGATGAAATCCATGAAAGAGGCATGAATGAGGACTTTCTATTAATTATCCTACGTGACCTCCTTCCTCGGCGACCAGATTTACGCCTTATACTGATGAGTGCAACCATCAACGCTGACATGTTCTCCAAATATTTCGGGGATGCACCAACTATCCACATACCGGTGTGTTAGTTTTTTGAGTTTGTGCCATCGAAATTGTCTTGTCCTTAAAGTTTTTTCATTTTGTCTAATTTAGTCTAAGAAGTCTCAGACATATGACAGGGTTTTACCTTCCCTGTGGCCGAGCATTTTCTAGAAGATGTGTTGGAGAAAACTCGCTATATGATCCAATCAGATTCAGACAACTTCCAGGGAAATCCAAGAAGAAGAAGAACAAGGGAGCAAGAGTCAAAGAAAGATCCGTTGACCGAGTTATTTGAGGCATGCTTAACTGGCCATAATTTTTTTTTTTGCGGAAGTTGTTGGGCGCTTGTTTGATATCTTTGAAATTGTGCCGATTTACTAATACATGGTCATTCTCTTTAGTGGATTAGTTATTCAATTTAACTACTTGTGCTCTATCTTTTGAAGGCAATTTTGTGCTAATCATGGTTCGTATTGTGCGACTAATGGTTCAAGGATTTATCTTGTTGTTTTGCTTCTCATCTTCAGTTGGATTGGATGCCCATATCGTGATATATTTTTTCTGGAAATGGTGAAATGGCAGACTCCAATATGGCTATCAGTTCTAGTTGTTACCTTTGCATCACACTCACATGTCTTTACCATCGGAGTAGCACTCAAATAATTAACTTTTGATTGTGGGTAATGGTAACAGCTTTCAAGATTATTGTGGGTATTCATGAAATTGGTTGGTAGATTTGGATTTATTTTGTAGATGGTTTCTGGTTATGGCACTCGTGCATGTGTGAAACTCTATTAAGATTTCTTGTGCTTTATGTGGTCTTCCATAATTCTCACAAGGATTTGTCTATATTGAATGGGCAGGACTTTGACATCAATTCTGTATACAGAAATTACAGTCCATCAACACGGCGCTCTCTTGAAGCCTGGTCTGGTTCACAGATTGACTTGGGTCTGGTATGCACACTGAGAAACTAGAACTTTTTCCCGATGCCTGTTCTTTGTATATGGACAATTGATGGCTTGCCGTGGACTGCAAGGATGTTTTGAGTTTCTTTCTTCAATGTGTGACATACTTGATTAGTGGGTAGTGTCACGTTGTAGTTGCTAATCTTGCACTTTTCCTGATGATTACCCACCATTTGCTGATAATCATCCAAACATATTTGTAGGTGGAGGCAACTATTGAACATATTTGTCGTCATGAAAGTGATGGCGCAATTTTAGTATTTCTGACTGGGTGGGATGAGATATCTAAGCTGCTGGACAAGATTAGAGCAAATGGACTTTTAAGCGACCAAAGCAAGTTCTTAGTGCTTCCTTTGCATGGCTCAATGCCTACTATCAATCAGCGAGAAATATTTGATCGTCCTCCCTTGAACAAGAGGTAAGAATCATGATCTGATTTTAATCATTTTCCTTCTGGCCTAGTTGATAACTGCTTAA
Source organism: Hypericum perforatum (assembly GCA_012979155.1). Classification (NCBI taxonomy): domain Eukaryota; kingdom Viridiplantae; phylum Streptophyta; class Magnoliopsida; order Malpighiales; family Hypericaceae; genus Hypericum; species Hypericum perforatum. Next base: position 15,851 of record SOPF01028629.1, read on the forward strand.
TCAAAATAGAATTAGCAAGTCCTCATTGTTTGAATTCGCACTCTGCTTATCTGTCCCTGAAAATGAAGGAAAAATAAAAATAAAATATTTGTCCAAACTTCAAAGCAGAAACCACCTTTAAGAAAAGTTCTAGGAATCAATGTATTGCTTTTGCTTTTACTCATTTATTCTATTTTGTCGTATATTTTACACACTGCATGTCTAAGTAAACATTTGTAAATTCTATAGGAAAATAGTTCTGGCAACAAATATTGCAGAGAGCAGCATCACAATAGACGATGTTGTTTATGTTATAGACTGTGGAAAGGCTAAGGAAACTAGTTATGATGCTCTAAATAAGCTGGCTTGTCTGCTTCCATCCTGGATTTCCAAGGCTTCAGCACATCAGGTATGTAGTTTACATTGACACTAGAGAATTTAAGTTCATTGTGAACTTTCCTGTTGAAGTTCTATTTCAAACTACAAAAAATCGAGTGTTATTTCATAGCTGATCAACGAAAAATTGTCCAGAGGAGAGGTCGTGCAGGTCGTGTGCAACCTGGAGTTTGTTATAGACTGTATCCCAAAGCTATTCATGATGCAATGCCTCAGTATCAGTTACCAGAAATCCTCCGAACACCTTTACAAGAATTGTGCTTGAATATTAAAAGCTTGCAGCTTGGAGATGTTGCTTCATTTCTAGCCCAGGCCCTTCAGCCACCAGATCCTCTTGCGGTTCAAAATGCAATCGAGTTACTTAAAACCATTGGGGCTTTGGATGATGACGAGGAGCTTACGCCACTTGGTATGTACTTGCACTGCATTATTTTTTCTTGTAATGTGAATTCTGGTTGTCTGATTCTGTGCACTTTAATGTGCAGGTCGTCACCTTTGCTCTCTTCCTCTGGACCCAAATATTGGAAAGATGCTGCTGATGGGCTGTGTGTTCCAGTGTCTCGATCCTGCTTTAACAATTGCAGCTGGCCTTGCTCATCGTAACCCTTTTGTTCTTCCTATTGATAGGAAACAGGAAGCTGACGCTGCAAAAAGATCCTTTGCTGGGGATTCTTGCAGGTTATCTTCTTCAAACTTTTTCATTATGATCTTCTGTCATGGAACGATGGCAATCGAATCTGTTACTAAACATGTTTTCCAATGCAGTGATCACATAGCACTTGTTAAAGCTTTTGAAGGATACAAGGAAGCAAAGCGCAATCGAAATGAAAGAGCATTTTGCTGGGAAAATTTTCTGTCACCCATAACTTTGAAGTTGATGGAGGATATGAGAGTGCAATTTGTGGATCTATTATCAGACATTGGCTTTGTGGACAAGTCTAAGGGTGCTAGAGTAAGCTTCTTACCCATTTCGGCTTTCAAAGTAATTGGATAACTCTAAATCATCTTTTGGTTAGGTTCTGAGGATTTTGTTCGTTCCTTTTTTATGTGTTTGATATATATGGTGCGGAACAAAACAGGTTATAATAGTCACGGTCAATTTGCCTTTGATTCTCTGCAGGCTTACAACCACTACAGTGGTGACTTGGAGATGGTTTCTGCGGTTCTTTGTGCTGGTCTTTACCCTAACGTTGTACAATGCAAAAGAAGAGGAAAGCGAACAGCTCTCTACACAAAAGAAGTCGGGAGAGTTGAAATCCATCCCGGATCTGTAAATGCAGGAGTATTTCTCTTCCCTCTACCTTACATGGTTTACAGTGAAAAGGTCAAGACTTCCGAGATATACGTGCGGGACTCCACGAATATCTCGGACTACGCTCTGCTCCTTTTTGGTGGAAATCTTACATCACCGGGAGGAAGTGGTGAGGGGATCGATATGCTTGGTGGTTACCTTCACTTCTCCGCTTCGAAGAACATACTGGACTTAATACGGGTAAGAGTGCTGCAGTCTTTCTTCTTGCAACTATGTGGTTCTAACATCCGAAGGTAGTTCTGATGAGTTAATTGTTGCGGATTGTGCAGAAATTGCGGGCAGAGCTCGACAAGCTTTTGAATAGAAAAATCGAGGACCCGGGGCTTGACATAACTGCAGAGGGAAAGGGTGTTGTGTCTGCTGTAGTCGAGTTGCTACATGGTTACAATCCCCGTCACTAGGCCTGCCTCTGGTTTCCGGTGAAGATTTGGTTCCTTGACCGTGTTGGCCATCCTGCCAATGATCGATTTTCTTCTACTCGATGGTCAGCTGATGGTCATAAATAAATTAGTGAAATAAACATTTATATGGCCTTATAATTGGTCGTCATATCTATAAATGTTCTTGTTCTTGCTGTTGTTAGCTAGTCAGCGGCCTGATAACATTGTTCGATAAGAGCCGCAATGATTAGGAATTCCATGATACATTTGGTTTTCTTAAAGATGTTCTGATTCAAGTCATATAAACAGAAAATATATTATTCTTTTATAAAAGACATTATTTTGGAAAATAACTCGAATACTTCGTATCCGCCGTAGTCGAGTTGCTTCATTATTGTTGGACTGTTATATTAGGATGTCGCTCCATTTGCAAATTTAGAATTTGAAACATTCCTTCATTACTATTAAAACTAAAACCAACTTTTATTGGTCGTATGGAGGCAATACTGGCCTTTCTTGGACATTGAAAAATAAATACACCAAAATGTTGGATTTATTGATCACAAAAAAGATGTTGGACATATTCCTATTTTTTACTATAAATTTCAATATCAAATATGATCTTAAACCTTGTTGCATTATTGTTTGGAAAACAACTCAAAGCATTTTTTTTTCCATCTTAATCAGTGGGGACTGGATCTTACAAAATAATCTTAAAAATAAAATTCAAATTTATTTAAAATTTCAAAATTTAGATTCAATTACATAAATTCAAAATTCAAAACAACACATTGACAATTGCAAGATGTTCAGCTTAAATGAGTGTATTATTTCATGTGTTTGGTTGGATTTGAATCTAAACTATGCTACCAATAACAAGTATCTTTTTTTCCTTCTGAATAATCAATCGGTTGTAATGAAATATGGGATAATACGGAACAATTTACAATATAACCAGATCGACAGACAATTCACGGAACAAAGTCAAGGCCCAACGAACAATATACAATCACACGACGGACGGACGATTCGTTACCCGCGAAACCCAAACCCTAAACCCAAAACGACCGCTCTCCTCCGCCCGCCCACGACCCAACAAACCACCATTTTGAGTTATTCTCACAGTAGAACTCCTCTCCCTCCCTCCTCCGCCGACGACGAGATAAAATAATTATTAAACTAAAAAAAAAATAACCGTAACAAAACCCCGTCAATGCGTTCCTCCTCCTCGTAACCGACGAATCCTCCGCCCGCCTTGTCAATGGGTCGCCCCGAGCCATGCGTTCTCTTCGCCCAGACCTTCGTACACCCCCAACTCGACGAGTACGTCGACGAGGTAACCGCCCTAATCCCCCAAACCCTAATCTCTCGCGTTCTCCGTAACTAATTGACTTTATTCCTCGTCGGAATTTTTTTTGTTTTCTATCCAGGTTCTGTTCGCGGAGCCGGTCGTGATTACCGCGTGCGAGATCCTCGAGCTCAACTCGTCCTCTGCCTCTCAGACCGTGTCGCTTGTCGGGTATGTGTCCCCTGTTCCCCGCCCGTTCGGGTTCTGTGTGCTATGTTTTTTGGTTTTGGTTGTGTCTTGATGCGGGTGTTACTTACTCTGTGTTAGGGCTACTCTTCCGTCCTCGTTTGCTCTGGAGGTGTTTGTTCAATGCGGTGGTGAGACGAGGTTCCGCCGCCTATGCCATCCCTTCCTCTATTCCCATTCCTCCTCAAACGTGCTCGAAGTCGAGGTGGGTTAACATTTTCTTTTCTTTTGCCCCGTTTTTCTACATTGGAGGATCGTGTGGAGGTTTCTTCTCCTTTTTTTGTGTGGTTAAGAGTTCGTGTATTTGTGCAGGCTGTTGTGACAAACCATTTGGTCGTAAGAGGCAGCTACCGTAGCTTGAGTTTGGTAGTGTACGGCAACACGGCCGAGGATCTGGGGCAGTTCAATATCGAGTTTGACGACAACTCTCTTTCTAGTCTTGTTACTTCCGCCGAGGGCAAGCTTGAGGATCTTCCTATCGCTTTGCGTTCCGCTAGTAGGACAGTTGTAGAATCACTTGCGCCGTTGAATGTGTTATCCTTGCCTGTTGCTGCTTTGGACATTCCTGTTTCAGTTAGGCGTTTTTTGCATTTATTTTTGAAGATGATGAACATGCCAAACCTTGGCAGTTCATTGGACAAAGTTGTGAGTACTTTGGTGGATGCGATTTGTTCATATCTAAGATCTGACTTGTGCAATGAAGCCATCAATCGGAAAGTGTTTAAGAAGGGTGGACCCCAAATTTTTGAAGAGGTCTCCCATGTCGTGGATGCGGCTAGCCAAGAGCTCGTCGAACTCATTCGACAAGGTTCAAAACAGGATGATATTGAATCATTGGCCGAATGCACTTTTCTGAACTTGGAGGCTGATGTGGCTACTTCTAAACAGTTGGTTGACATGTTAAGCCAATACTTCTGTTTTGACAGATCTGCTATTGTTGGCCATCAACAGCTTCCTCAGGTAATTCGGGGAAACTTGCTTTTACTTCTTGAAACATCATATAATTGTCTCTCGTCATTTTTTTAAAACAAGCATACTTGATGTCCTGACACAATAGTACGCCAACTGTTCCTGAACCTTTTTATTTTTTGGTCACATTTGCTGATTTCAGAACAAGAATGTCATCTGGGGGTTGAGTGTTGCTCTGTTCTTATGCTCTAGTCAAGAAAGCTGTTTTCATTTCGTTGATGGTGGAGGAATGGAGCAACTTGCACATTTTTTTTCAAAGGACCTGCAGAATTCTTCTGCTGTAGTTTTGTTATTGCTTGGAGTAATTGAGCAAGCTACTCGGCATCCAATTGGTTGTGAAGGGATTCTAGGTTGGTGGCCTCACAAATATAATAACATCCCATCTGGAGCTAGTGATGGCTATAGTAAGCTGCTGAAATTGTTTCTGGAAAAACAACGTCATGATGTCGCTTCACTTTCGACATATGTTCTTCACCGCCTACGATTTTATGAACTTGCTTCTAGATTTGAGGTAATTAATTTCCATTGCCTGGGTGTATTTTTCTTTATTTATTCTTAAGCTCCTCATTAGAACTTTGGTGCTTTGTTCTATGGTAGTGTGCTGTCTTATCAGTTCTGGGAGGAATAGCTACTGTTGAAAAAGAGATGGCGATTACATCCAACCTGTTTAGTATAAAATCTCTACTCAGTAAGCTCTTGGTTAGTTCTTTATCTCCAACTTGTCATTTGGTCGCTGTATGGTGCATATATGTTTTGTCTGAATCTGTTTATGTCAACTGAATGTTGTACAGAAATTGATGAGTATCCGTGGCCTGATTGAAGATCCTTCTCCGGTGGCCCAAGCAAGCAGGTTATTGGGCCTTAGTCAACCAGATGTGCTGCTGTCATACAAGTCAACCAGTAATCTGATTGGTTCCTCCAATTTTTCCAACTGGGACACTGATCCATATTTACTTGCAATGCTAAAGGTATTTGCTTTCTTGATAATTTATGTGGCAGATTTTTGTGTCAGGTTATGAAGAATTGTTAAAATACTCAAAAGTCTTGATAAAGTTAAAATTGAGAAAAATCTCTATGGAGAGATGAGAATAGCCACTAAGCTTAATGTTGACTGATAATGTTACAAAGTGAACACAAATTGTGAATCAGATAGTAGGATTACAAAGAAGTGTTAAATGTTCTCAGCTCTATCTATGTTAATGTTGGGTAAAGGTTAAAATTGAAGAAAAATTTGTGAAGGAGATGAGAAGAATACATTTTTGCTAGTCAGTAAGGTTAGGATCGATAATGTTACAAAGTGAACCAGCAGACGGATTATAGCTGCTGCATCCATTATTCGGTTTTATTTTGAGAGGATTCTCAAACATGTAGTGGGGGAAGTATAAGCCTTTTGTTTTGCACTGACAATTATTTTGCCTTTTATTTGTAGACCAGAGTCAGGTTTAAGGTTATAGACTACTGTTTGATGACTGTTCTGTTTATGTGCTTTTTCAAGTCACTGCTAGCCATTAGGTCAATGGAAATGGTGCTTCCACGATGACTATACAAACTGACAGTAGTTACTAGTTATAGAATATCAGTCTATCCTCATTATGCTGTCCGTTGTTTCCAAGGATTCTCAAACTTGAATATTGATGTGAAAGTTGTTGGAGTAATTTGTTAAAGGACTTGCGGCACCGTAATGCTAATTTGTCAAGTATCCTGTTGGAGTATCGGAAGTTTTAGATGATTGGTTGATGACCATTTCTATAATTGAGTCATTTCCTTGCTTCTGCTTGCAGGAGAGAGGATTTCTGTCTCTATCAGCTGCATTGTTATCATCACCTGCACTTCGTTCTGAACAAGGATATGCGATGGATACTTTATTCGACATTGCCTCAACTATTGGCTCCATACTTCTTTCTCTTCTAACATGTCGTTCGGGTCAGTTACAGTGTCATTTTAGATTGGCTTATATTTGGTGTTACTTATAATTTATTCACCTTATAATCCATTTTCAGGTTTAATTTTCCTTTTGAATCAGCCTGAGCTTGCTAATACCACAATTGATGCCCTAAGGGGTATTAATGATATGAAGAAGGAAGAATGTGTACCTATTCAATATGCATCTGTCCTTATATCAAAGGGGTTTGTTTGCAGTCTGAAAGAAGTTGGCACAATTGTTGAGATGCATTTGAGGGCGGTTAGTTTCCTGAGATTTACTTTGATTAAGCTTGACCTGTAATCATGGATTGAAGCGGTCCTTTATTTTCTTCGCAGGTCAATGCTATCGATCGCTTGCTTTCTTCAACTCCTTATTCCGAAGAGTTTTTGTGGGTCTTATGGGAGCTGTGTGGTCTTTCCAGGTGGGGGAGGTTTAGGAACTCATTGCGTGCAGATAAAGAAATGCATTTTTTCATCAAGACTGTAAAAAATATGTTGAGAACTGAAACAGTGGATTAAAACTGTAACGAAGAATTACTCTCTGCTTCCAAACTAGCCTGTAAATCTGAAATAACCAACACCTAAAATGTTATTAGAATAACACCCGAAATCTGCATCAAATTATCAGTTGTAAGTTGCATAATGCAGATCTATATGTTAGATGACTAGACCATGATTTGCAGGTCAAATTGCGGACGCCAGGCTCTGTTGGTTATGGTCCATTTTCCAGAGGTATGACATGTATGGATGTTAATCAGGCTTTCCAACAAAGCAGTGACATTTGCATGTTTGATTTAGTTATTCAAAGATATCTTGTAGGAATATCACGTGAACCTATGTTCTTCAATCGTCCATGTTAATCTATTATACGTTTTTTTTAATGGCTTATGTTTGGGTAATTGGGTTGTTTCATCGTGTATTACTTCTTTTTAAGTACTTACCATCCAACACATTGGCATAGGGCTCTCCCCATTTAGCTGACTCTTGACGCATCAATTTCTCATATTTGCGAAGTCGATATGTAAGCTTTGGTGGTCATTTACTGTCTGCTTTTAAATATCTATGTACTTTTTTTTAGGTTATTTCAATCTTGATTGAAGCTTTGCACTCTTTCAAGGAATCAGAACCTGTCTCTTTGATTGATGGTAATGACACAGTTTTCTTACTTCGGAACTAATGATTTTGCTTTTCTCAACTTCTATAATGGGTTTGCTATTGTACGGAATTCTATTTTGCAGGATCTTCTCCCATTAATCTAGCAACATTTCACTCGGCTGCTGAGATTGTTGAAGTAATTGTTACTGATTCAACTGCACCCTCCCTCAGTTCTTGGATCGGGCATGCTATGGAGCTTCACAAGGCATTGCATTCTTCTTCCCCTGGGTCTATTAGGAAAGATGCTCCCACTCGGCTGCTGGAATTGATAGATGCTGGGGTTGTGTATCATAAAAATGGGGCTATTGGTCTTCTACGATACGCTGCCCTGTTAGCATCTGGAGGTGATGCCAATTGGAACTCTTCCAACATTCTGACTTCCGATTTGGCAGAAATGGAGAGTGTTGCCGCTGATGCTTCTGCTGGTCCTGATATAAATGTTGTGGATAATCTTGGAAAGTTGATATCCGACAAGACTTTTGATGGTGTTGCTCTCCGTGATTCTTCCATAGTGCAACTTACAACAGCTGTCCGGATACTGGCCTTTATCTCAGAAAACACTGTATGTAGCTCTTACTTCCTGCAGTGATGTAATGGGGATCTTTGTCTTGCTGATTGTGCTCTTCTTGTTTTGTGTAGTTCGTCAGTGCTGCTCTTTATGATGAAGGTTCCGTAACTGTTGTTTGCGCAATATTGATCAACTGCTGCTTCATGCTTGAGAGGTCTTCAAACAATTATGGTTGGTGGTTCACTGGAGTGCCAGTTTAGTTCTATCAACAATCGTTCATTTCGCTTTTGCAGTTCACTGACCTCTTACTCCATAAATTCATGTTGTTACACAGACTACCTTGTTGATGATGGTACTGAGGCTAACTCAACATCTGATTTACTGCTGGAACGTAATCGTGAGCAAAGTCTAGTTGACCTTCTTATCCCGTCTCTGGTATTGCTGATAAACCTTCTGCAGAAACTACAGGTGAGTCCTGTCTGACGTAGTACTTTTTTTTAACTGTGATTCAGTGACCTCTCATATTCAATCACCTTTCAGTTAGTTGAGTCTGATGATTATTGTTCATTTACTTGACAGCTCATAAATATTTTTGAAACATCCAAGCTAACTTCTTGGAAGAATTATATTTGTTTGCTCGATGGCAAATGCCAAGATTGTCATTAACCAGTTTGGTCTTTCGTCACGAGGCTGAAAGTTCGGAAATATTAGTGATTTTCTTAAGCAGATATCATTGTTTTGTCTGAGGGTAATATTGCAGTAGTGTGTACCATCATCTGCTCTGTTGTCCAAGTTGTTACGACTTTGGTTTTACATGATTTAAGATCTTTAACCTTGCTTTGATGTAAGGAAGTTTAGACGAATGGACTTAATGTTTTTCTTTCCTTCTGATTTCTTACAACTTTGAACACTTATTTTGTGCGAGGATACTGATAATAACTTACTAAACGTAAATATGGCTGTGCTTATTGCTATATCTTCTTTCTCTTGCTGTGAAATTTCTTTGCCCCGGAGGAGAAACAACTTTGCTGAAGTAACAATTCAATTGTTGTGTGAATTGAGTTCATAAAAAAGAACATTTAAATCCTAATTCACCCTATTTCGGGTCAACTCAATGCTCAGCAACTTGAAGGTATCTGGTTAAAAAAAATTCTGACTTGCTGCTGCTGTATTAGTTCTTGCTTTATTTGCTGACTTTTGCATGATAGCCGAATTTGTATCAGTGATTGAGATGCTCTTTTTTCTCTTGCAGAAATCCAAGGAACAGCATAGGAATACAAAACTAATGAATGCTCTTCTGCGACTTCATCGAGAAGTGAGGTAATTCAAAATTCTCATTTGCCTCCATATTTCGTTTATTTTATCTTATAACGATCGAGCTTTGATGATACAGTCCAAAACTGGCTGCCTCTGCTGCTGATTTGTCTTCACATTATCCCGACTTTGCACTCGGTTTTGGAGCTGTTTGTCATCTTGTTGTATCAGCACTTACATGCTGGCCTGCATATGACTGGACTCCTGGGCTTTTCTCCTCCTTGCTTGGCGACGTTCGTGCTACTTCAGTATCAGCGTTGGGCCCTAAAGAAATGTGCAGCCTGCTCTGCTTGTTGGTAAGCAAAATACTCACATTTATTGTCACTAGGTCAAGTCATGCTCATTAGTCATCAATAATCCTTTTAGACGTTAGTTCTAGTTCTTGATAATTAGATGTGCTTCCTTTAATTATTTCACAATTCTTTCCTTCTCTCTTTCTAGAATGATCTATTTCCCGAAGAAGGCATCTGGCTTTGGGAAAATGGGATGCCACTGCTGACTGGGCTAAGAAAGTTGGCTGTTGGGACATTATTGGGGGCACAGAAGGAGAAGCAAGTTAATTGGTATCTGGAGCCATTACGTACCGAGAAACTGCTTGGCCAATTATCTCCTCATCTTGATAAAGTTGCACAGATCATTCAACATTATGCTATATCTGTATGTAATTCTTGGATTCCCATATGACTTTGGTCCATATAAATTTTCCATGTTCATTGAAAAGAGAAACTATTACCTCTTTATTCCAGTATCTTTGCCACATCTTTCATGCCCCTGATATCTTCTTTGCATTTTTTCAGGCACTGGTAGTCATTCAAGATATGCTTCGAGTTTTTATAAATCGAATTGGTTGCCTAAAAGCTTCAAATGCTTCTGTACTTTTACGGCCCATATTATCTGGCATTCGCGCTCATGTTTCAGTCTCATCTTATACATCCGAACTGGATGCTTACAAGGTATTGTGCTTTGTTTATGTCCAGTGAAGTAAAGTTGCCCATCTCTTCACCTTTTTTTTTGGCCTTTTTCAGGCATACCGTTATCTTGATTTTCTTAGTAGCCTAATGGAGCATCCATGTGCCAAGGTATTTTGTTCATCCAGTCAACATATTATTATTTCTCTCGCTCTCTCTCTCTCTCTCACACACACAGCATGGTGGGCAATAATTTCACTCTAAGCTTATATCTCAGGCACTGTTGTTGAATGAGGGTGTTGTGGATATCTTTACCAGAGTGCTTGAGAGATGCTTCGATTTCATGGACTCTGATGACAGACAAATGTTGGAAAATAAGAATTCTACAGGTGGATTTACAGTCGCAAAGTGGTGTCTTCCTGTTTTTAAATCCCTATCTCTTCTTTGTGGTTCTCTATCAACTACAACGGGGACAGGAAGGTAATGTTTCTCAGTAGTTTGATGTTCTTTCTTCTCTAGTATGTTGAAATTTGATATTATGAGATAAAAGTACATACTGTTGTTTAGGCCAAATGCAACTCTTGGTGCCAAGGATTGTTCGCTGATTTTACGGTATCTCCTCCTATTCACCGAGGTACCTTCTCAATCTTTCAACCAGCAGTTTCTGTAGCAACCACAGTGATTTTGATACGTAAGAGACTTTTTAGAAGTCTGAATTATTAAGAATCACCTTACTCTAGTTTGAGATACCTTTGGCGACTGTAAAGAAAAGCCCCTTTGTTGACTAACAAAGGCACTTGGTATATGATTATATTAAATATGGTGTAACTAAAAGTTGTTCAGTTGTGAACTGAAATTGAAGCATAGTTTCCTTACTCTCCAGATTCTACCGGTTGGAAAAGAATTGCTTTCTTGTCTCCTATTGTTTAAAGATCTAGGTTCATCCACCGAGGGTCGAAGTGCATTAGTTGCAACCTTCTCTGAACTCAATAACAGTGCTGAAGACTTGGAAGGAGAAAAAGGAAGCGAAAGGGGAGAAAATGGAAATCTTGATGTTTATGATTTGAAGGGGCGCCGTCCCTTGTTACGTTGCTGGGGATACTTGCAGAAATCAATTGATTCCAGAGATGCTGTGTCCAGTTGCTCAATTGAAGCGGTAAATGCATTGTCTGTGGGATGTCTACAATTTTGCCATGATGGTAAAAGGTATTCACCTTCGCCTCTGTTTTGGTTTGGTGGTTGTTATCTATCATTCTTAATAATCTAAATTAGTGACCGACAATCAGCTAGCAGATTATAAGCAAACAATCTCTTCTGATTCTCCGAACACTAATTGTAAATACGAGGCATATGGTGTTATTTTTAGTTATAGGTGCCACTTACATTTCCTTGTGATTTCACTGGTTAAGACTTCTTTTGGTCTTTTTGTCAGTATTAACTCAGATGCATTGGGAGCAGTAAGGGGCCTTTTTGGTCTCACAAATGACCTCGATGATTCCAGAATTATAAGTTACGTGGAGGAAATGACTGTCTTGTTGAGTTCCAAGATAAGCGATGACTGCTACTCGACAACAGCGGGTTCTTGTGCTAGTTCTTACAATGTATGAATTAATGAGAAGACCTTTGTTCTGTATTGCCTTTTGGATGTTGTTTAAGATTTTGATTAGTTCGAATGTTGTTGTTTTTTCAGGCTTTAGAATCTAGCAAGTTACTGGTTATGCTGTTGAAAGAGTCGGTTGGTTCTGTTTCATTAGACCAGTTGGCAGTGACTAATGCCTCTGTTTCCCCAAAGATCAATCACATGACAGATGCCACCATGGAAAAGGTTGATGACAGCAATTCCTTGGGAGGCCTTGGAGAAAAGTTCCTATGGGAATGCCCTGTTCCTGATAGATTGTCACAAGCCATTCCAGGGAAAAGGAAATTGTCGTCCCTTGATGCTGCCGCCTTGAAACGTGTAAAGGGAGATAATACAGTGGCTGAGGTTCCGGGCGCTCGAAATCTGGGTTCACCAACAGTCCCACTCGCTCAAACTCGTAGGGACAGCTTCAGGCAGCGTAAACCAAACACTAGCAGACCGCCATCCATGCACGTGGATGACTATGTAGCTAGAGAAAGAAGTGTAGATGTTGGTAATTCTAATGTCATAGCAGTTCAACGAGTAGGTTCCGGTGGTGGAAGACCTCCCTCGATCCATGTGGATGAGTTTATGGCTAGACAGCGGGAACGCCAGAATCCTTCAGTAGCTGTGGTAGGCGAGTCCTCTGTGCAATCTAAACAGGCAGCTTCTGCAAATGGCGATGACAAAGAGAAGGTCAACAAGTCTGACCAATTGAAAACAGATCTTGACGACGATCTTCAGGGAATAGATATAATATTTGATGGTGAGGAGTCTGGATCAGATGACAAATTGCCTTTTCCACAACCTGATGACAATCTGCAACAACCTGCCCCTCTCACTGATGAGCAGCGTTCTCCTCACTCAATTGTTGAAGAGACAGAGAGTGATGCTCACGAAAGCTTGCAATACAGGGGTTCAGGCACGCCCGCAGCATCCAATATTGATGAAAATACACAAAGTGAGTTTTCAACAAGGATGTCTGCCTCGAGATCCGAGATGCCATTGACTCGAGAACCAAGTATTTCCTCCGAAAAAAGCATATACGATCAATCTGATGACTTCAAGAATGTTGTCCAAGTGAAGACCTCCACAAATATGTCAGGTTATCCTGTTTCTGTTTATGGTAATGCCCCGGCTCTGCAGTTACCACCTGATTCTAGGCTGAATAATCAAAGTTTTTATAGAAAAGGTAGTCCACAACATGCCTCTGGTTCTCGTGGAGTCTATGATCAGCGGATTCCTCTTAATCAACCACCCTTGCCTCCAACTCCACCCCCTTCATCCTTTTCTTCGGTACTCCTCTAGCTCCTAATTTGACACAAGCTTATCATCTGCTTTCATTAACTTGTCAATGGAAATGGAGCAACTTTCTACATCATTCGAAAAACGACATTGCTGTTGAGAATGGCTGAAGATTTATTCCAGTCAATTGAATGTATATATTTAATGAACAGTTGTTTCTTTGTTTTATTTTGGACAGGTCCAGTCAGATTATCCAACTCCATTTGCCAATGTTACCTCTTCCTTGGCTCCTGCTTCTCGAACTTCAATGTCTTCCCCCAGTGGATCCGCTGGGCCTTATCCACCTCTTCCTCCTATGCCGCCTCCATTTTCAGCAAGCCCATATCATCTATCAACTTCAAAAGCCTCAACTTCCGGGTATAGTGGAGTAGCAGAGCATCCACTAGCTTCCACTTCTGGGTACGGCTCCGGATTGGCTTCTCATGGAGGACCTCCTCTAATGCCCCCTATGGGTTTCAATCGGCCTGCTCCAATCCCCATGTCCCCCTATGGGAGCACAGCAGCTCAGCAGCAAAATGACAGCTCAAATCTGTTGCAAAATCTCGCTGTTCCCCAGTCCTCTCTTCAGTCAATGCATCAGTTACAGCCTCTACAGCCTCCATTTCAACGACCTCCACAGCTGCCTCAGCATATGTGGCCAACTGTACAATCTTCTCAGCAGGTTGAACAAATGCAAAGCTCAATACAAATGCAAGTTCATCAACTGATGCTCCAGCAGCCTCAGACATCTTCCTTGCACACACATTATCAAGCACAAGTGCAAGTGCAAGACAATACTCAGTTGCGGCAGCAGCATCACGGGCTAGTAGAGCGTGCACAGCCGCAGGTTCTTGCTCAACAGGGAGATGTTGCAGCTCAGCAGCAACAAGATCTTGGGCCATCATTGCATGAGTACTTCAAGGATCCAAAAGCTATAACGGTATTCAAATTCAAACACCTAATTTCATTTTGGAGAAATTAGCACCGCGGCATTAGTATTAACTTTGTTCTATCACTGTGGCAGTCTTTATTAAGTAATAAGGAAGAACTGTGCCGGTTACTGGAGCAGCATCCCAAATTAATGCAGATGCTTCAGGTTAGTGCTCTTTCAAATATTACTTCGTCTGCGTGTTTGTTACAACTAGAACGAGCGTGAAGTGGTTAATAGGACTTATAATTGGAGCCCACATTATATGAAACTAGGACCTTCTCCTTCGCTGCATATGAACATTCTTTGTGGGTTTCTCTTTGTAATGAACAGGAGCGACTGGGCCAGCAATAGCTAGATTCTTCTGTGATCGGTTGGTGTCCCCTCGTGCTGGCTTTTACTGGTTTTCTTCTTCCTTTGAGAACTGTTCATTTATGTACACTAAGTTTTGGCCCTATGGTGTACAGTTCGATAAATTTATATAAATTTGTTGTATGTTCTGTGATCTGTAACTTTATAACTCAGTCCCTGACACTAGCTTCTATTGATTTCTGGGCTGAACGCCAACGTTTTTATGTTCACTCGAGCCTGATGCAGTAAATGAAACCTTCTCTTTCTAATGAAACCTTGATGCATTCTTCCTTGATGAGCTAGACAGGAGGTTGGGTTATGGGTAACATGTTATTTAAGATGTGACCGTGTTTGATTTTTCGTATTTGTATTAGGGGCTTCCTCCATTCCACAAAAAAAAAATAGTAGTGAAATGGCATCTTTGCCTATGTCTTTTTTTTCTGTGAATATCTATATGAATCGATTAATGTCAGATCTTAATTGAGGGTTACTTTCTTAATGGCATCTTTGCCGTTAGTATTATTTGAATCTATTTTTTTTTTAAGTAAATCTAAGACATTTACAATTTTTACCAACTCTACCACGTCTAGTTTAACAATGTCTGAATTTGAGAATGCAAGTGTTTTTAATAATTGCTTAGCGTGAGTTTCGTCAGCCTTTAGGTCTGATTGAGTTTTGAATCGATGTTAGTCAAAATACCAAATCGTTATGTGAAAATGTCAAAAGGTACTAGTGAAGCTATTTGCTGCTCGAGCCTCGAGGTACATCACAAGGATGGACCATGATCCAAGAAATCCCATCCAGAGGGAACATTCCCCCTTTGTGAAGCATCATATCTAAACTTGCACGAGCTATGTTTAGCTTCTTCTGAATTGTGGGACTCGTACGTGGAATTTCGTTATCGTCACCAAGCTCGCAATAGTTTACTATCGCTTTCAAGACTAGAAATTGTGCATATGGTTGCTCACATCTATTTCTCAATTTTTGTCGGCACAAATCGATCATCGCATATTGTTGACATGGGTGTTCACATCTATTTTCTTAATTTTTGTCGGCACTGTATTGCAATTAAATAGAACAAGCTTGAACTTGGGAGCTAGAAAAGATCCCAATGACATAGGAACTTGTAGCTAATTAATCGGCCGACTTCCATTTTTAACCTAAACAAGTGAAGAAATCAGCGAGCGTATCCCCTAACATTGGCGACTTACGAAACACTTGAGGATATGCTGGCCAACCTATACGCCAAGCACTCGGAGCCTATTTCTAATATTTTATAACGATATTGTCTGCTCTTGAAAGCAGCCAGCTTCTCAAACACATTAATTCTATCAAATATAATTATAATTATGTTTGAGTGTAATGTTTACATTCCTCACACATTTTATCTTTTTAATAGGTTTATTTTGAGGAACTATGCTAAGATATAGTATTAACCAATCCTTTGAAATTGGATAATAATGTTCGTTTGTATGAATTATAGAATTCTACTTCATCCAAAAAAAGACGTCCAATGGTATATCTAAATTAATGATATACTAATTTTGATATTTAAAATTCAGCACTGTCGAATATTATGTTTTTAATTATATGTATTCACAATGATACGATTTATCTTATTCTAATTTATATTTTCATAGAAAATATGTTTAAGTCATCTCATTTACTGAATTCTCGTATTAATTATTCTTGCAACAATTAATCCGACTTCATGAAATTTTCTTTCATATTAAGAAAATTTCTTATGGTGTAGTGCTTCCGGGCACGTTGTGGTGTTTTCTTGGTGATTAATAACATTTTACTTACCAAAAAAAATTAAGAAAATTTCTCACCAACAGAAAATAATTTAAACAAAAAATTTAAACAACACTGATACAACTATTCAGTATACCATCTAGGCTTTATGTTGAGAAAATAATTTAAACAAAAAATTGTGTCCACCAACTTGAGTATGTCAAAACCCTAACAGGAAAAAGGAAACCGTGGATTGTACTAGCCATGTCACGAGCGATGAAAAAGCACCGACACACCGGCTTAGCCTCCGGGGACGTTAGCCTCTCCACATTCACGACGCCGGAACCCCAAAAAATGTGGTCAATCACCAAAATCGATCATGTGAACGAGTCATGATACGTACACTATCCCGAGGCTTCTCCTTAACCTTTGACATTTTCATGTGCACCTAGACCAACTTGGCTATACACACTCATGTGCTTGGCACACATCAATTTTCACCTTTCCTATTAGATCATGCGAAATTCGAATTTGAACTTATACAACACAATATTGTTTAAAAAAATTACCAAAATTTAAGATCACGCACATTTCAAAAATTATATTTATCGAAATATGATAAGTGCCTGATGTACTTAGGCACGAGCCGAGCCATGTATTTTTTTTTCTTATCAATTTTTGTTTCTTTATCAAGTTGCGATACGTTTAGATCATCTAGAATAATCTTTCAAGACTAATTTAGAAAATTTGGTGATGCATTGAGCCTCTTTCGATTTAATTTTATCACTAACAAATTTTAAAAAAATCCGTATCTACTTTATTATCTTTGTTTTTTGACGTTACACGGATTTGAATCCATTTTGATTAAAAAAATATCGCCTAGCATCTTGCTATAACTTATAACCCTTATGCTACCACTCATCTTCTTGTTTCATAGCTAGTGATCTCATTTTCTACCCTACTCCTCCTCTCCCAAAAATTTAGAAGATAGGCCTAATAGATATTGGCTGTCATTATGGATGGAGGTTGGAAGCCTAATGTAGAGATGGCACCAAGTTGTCCAAGGTGTGGTTCTTCCCACACCAAGTTTTGTTATTACAACAACTACAGTCTAACACAACCTAGGTACTTTTGCAAAGGTTGTCGACGGTACTGGACCAAAGGTGGCTCGCTTCGGAACGTGCCTATCGGAGGAGGATGCCGGAAGAACAGGAGAAGCAGCAACAACAACAGGTCCTTGTTGAGGCTACCAAATAACGGAGGTATTGTCCATTCTAGGAGCCTGGATGATCTTGCCACTAAGCATCCATATGATCATGATGATGATCGTCCCCGAAGTGTCGGGGACGATCATCATCATCGGTCCTCTAGCTCATCCCACATTGACCTCGCGGTCGTTTATGCCAACTTCTTGAACCCTCGTCCGGACTTCAATCCCTCGGGGCTTGAAGAGATCCCATCCGAGTTCGATCCCTCAGCTCTCGAATTCGCCAACTTGGAAGAACCCTTGTATGACAACGAGCAATTGGTTTACCATCCTCCTCCCACTCTTGGCCCATCCATTTTCAGCAACAGCAACGATGATGGGTTGCCGCCATTGCCGGGAGCTGATCACCTGGAAGCAGTCTCTGGAGAGATATTGTGGCCGGACGATGATAATCACGGCTTCCCAATGATCAATCAACAGCAGTTGATCGTGCCTGAATCTCATCAGGATCCTGATCATCTTCTGTTTGGTAATTGGAGCCCATTTCACTTCTCCAGATGAGTATTAAATTGCATATTAGTGCTTAGTTAATTGAATAATTAATCATCAAAATAGATGATTATTGAGGGATAATTTCACCTATTTTGGCATAAGTTTCGGTTGCCTTTTTTCTTATTTGTACAAGATATACATCATTACAGTTCTTACACAATATGTCAGTCTCTACAGTAAATTTGTTAACTACATGTAATAATGTTAAACACCCTGTATGTCATATTTTTATTTAACAACACAATACTATACAAGATTGGGGAATACGAATTAGTTCTTACATCCCTAGATTTCATTTAAGGAAAATATCATTTTCATATCTCACATTTTTTCAAAGATGACCATGTAATTTTTCAATTCATTACCTACTAAATAGTGGTCACTTGGTCAAGTTGCTTACACCTTAGTCTTGAAGCAAATATACCTTTTGAGGCGATCATACTCTGACATTTTACAAGCTAAGAAACCGTGACAGTTAAATTCCAAGTCATATAAAAAAAACGCTCAGCAATATATAAATATGAACATAAAAATGTTCAACTTTTATTCGAGAATATTCCCATACCTACAATTTTCGGTCAAATTATACGAGAGATACTAAAAGATTATGGAGTACTCGGGATGTGAATTAATGAATTTCTTGCAACAAATATTTTATGTTATGTATTGTTTATAATTCGATTCTGAAATATTTTTATTAAGTTAGAATAACTTTGTTTTCTTCATAAAACAGTATTGCTACTACTCATTGCTACTACATTATATATGGATATCAACTAGATCAACTTGTACGTTGGATAATTTACGATTATTGAATTAACGTCAATTGAGCGTACGTGGCTGTTGTTTTAAGAACCACGTTACTTTCCCCCTGATTTTCAAATTGACCATACTTTGATTGGAAGCAATGAATCAATATTATTCGTCGACGACGACGACGTATCATATTTTTAAAATCCCTAATTATCGAAAAAAAATTATATTTAAAATTCCTTCTTTGCGGAGGTACCACATTTAGAAACTTCAACGGCTTCTTCGACGGAAACCAGTCTACTCTTTCTTAAATCGAGTTTTACTTCTGTAGTTGGCAAGTTTATATTACTCAAAATAATAAGAAACTGTATTCATTGGGCGGTGATTAACCCATGTTACTGTTTCGAGTCATCGAGTGCGCTTATATCTCTGAGTCGTAAATTCAGCCGATATAAAGTTATACAATAGCTTCCATATTTTTTGAAAACTTTGGTTTTTGTCAACATAATTGTATAAAAATGGTTAGAAATATTATAACATAAAAAGAAGTTGACACTATTCAAATATAAAAAATAATAGCTTAAAGAAGTGGTAACTGTATACGTGATATGCATCGCACGTCCCAACATCGCACGTCCCGTGATCCGAGAAAATTAAGTTACCGACTTCTTCCGCAATCTACTTAGTAGACTAAAGTACCCGATTGTCTCTTTATAATTTATGTACCAATCATCAAACTATAATCTTTCGAGATGTGAACCACATATATTTTTTGTTTTATACAATTCACAAATTGTTTTATTACCTCTCCAGACTGCGTGCAGCTAAATGGTAAGGTACAATGATATTTTTTACGGAAATAAATTTTTGTAAAAAAATAGAATAGTATAATATATTTTGATATAATCAAATACTAAGTAGTCCGAAGATTAGCAAACTGCTCAATTTTCAACCACCTATATCCGATTCAATGAAGTACGAAAAATCTAAGTGCTCTCAATTTTCAACCAACTTTGATTATACAGAATTTTGATTCAACATAATATTTGTCGACCCAAAACAGCATGAAGTTACAAAAATTTGACCGATCTAGAACTTCTAATAAATAAGCTGAATTCAACAAAAGTGGAATCCAATAAATACAAATATAATCCATTTGGTCCATAAAAATCCTCAATAGACCGTATAGAAACGTGACGGGCCGGACACTGGTGGTGGGCTTCTTCTAGTTTGTCGGCTCCACCCGTTTCTTATTGGGCTAGGGAACAAGAGTCCACGGACTTGGGTTGAAAAAACTGTAGTTTTTTCTTTCTAATTAGGTAATAATCAATATTAAAAACCGTTCTGACCTTAATTCATCGAATTAAGTGGCTAAACGTATAGGATAATCCCTTTCAAATTTCCTTGGTATGCTTGTTATTCATTATGTCCATGACCCTCGCAATTCTTTCCTGCAATCTTTATATCAACATCAAATTTTCTTCTAGCTCGAATGACTAGAAATCGTACAGCTGATCTCAATTGAGTTAAAGGTTCTCAACATAAACTTGCAATTCTCTGTGCTTAATTGTGATCAGACAGAATTTATCAATAATCTATGTATTAATCCGTTGGGAACAAACAAATTGTGTGCCCAATACATAAGATATTGTGTTTTCCTATAATTTGTTCACATCTATCAAAATCAATAGTAAAAAAAAAGTCGAACATCTAACCCTAAACTCTACACGTATCGCAACATACACTTCATCTGATTAATCAACACGCTAAAATTCATTTGATCTGATTGAACAAAATCGCATATGAATGGATGGAATTGCAGAATTGAATCATGGATACGAAGAGGCCAAGCTAGGGGAGAGACAAGGCGAGTCCTTCCAGTCCTTAGCGTGCAACCTAAGGACCTCCCTAGCCTTGTCCTTGACCTTATTCGCGCAATCAACTTGAAGCACCAAACACAGCTTAGCCACGACCCCGACCTGCAACATCTCTTGGACAACCCCGGGCGTCGCCGAGAACCTCGCCACCGACGACAGGATCCTCACCCCGCTCTCGGTCCCGACCTGCGAAACCCTCAGGATCTTCTTCGACACGACCGCGATGCCCGCGGAATGGCCCAACAGCGCGGCCCGCCCCTCCGCGCACTGGCAGAGCAAGTCCAGCAGCGTCATTGCCATCTCAGCGGGCCGTCTCGAAGAGGACTCGAGGAGGATGTCGACGAGGGCTGGGACGGCGCCTGCTTCCACCGTTTTGACCCTGTTTCGTCCCCAGGGAGCCACGTGGATGAGCAGCTTAAGGCAAGCTTTGGATGATCTTAGGGATATGTTGTCTTTTAGGTTAGCGACTACTTCAACCAAGAGTTCGTGTCTTAAGCTGATGATCTTTGTCGTGTTGGCAACTTCGATGACGGATTTGAGTATTAAGACAGCGTATGCCCTAGACTCGTAGCTTCCTGTTCGCATTATCCTCGCCAGGGAATCGACGAAGGCTTCGCTTCCCGCTAGCTTGGTTAGGGTTTGGTCGGACACGTGCAAGCTGTAGAGGATGCTTAGCGCCTCCTCGCTCGGTGGCTGCGAAATTGGTTCCCAGCAACCAAGCTGATCAGAGCACTCGTGTTTGAATTCGTTGACCATGGAGGCCAGGAAGTCAACAGCCCCCGCGGCCTCCATGTTCCTCTTGTTGGTCTCGTTGTCTCCGGAGATAGAACGGAGCTTCTTAAGACAGGCGCCCCGTTGGTGTGTCGTCTCGGTCTCCTTTAGGAGCTTTGCGAGCTGGGTCTTGGTGGTTGGGGGCTTAGGAGTTGGGATGCGCTCGACGCCGTATGATGCGTTGAGGGTGCACCAGGACTGGATCAGACGGCGGAGAGTGTGGTTGGGGGTGAGCTCGCAGTCGGAGATCACCTGCTTTGTCACCGGACACGTGGCATTCTTCCCAGAGAACAGCCACTTCTCGATGCTCACCCTGTCGTAGGTTATCCCGGTGGGAACCGTCACCGGGTCCTTCATTATCTCTAAGGATATAGGGCATAGGAAAAAATGAGGTACCGCCACTTCTTCCATTTTGGCTCGAGTCCGAGTCTGGCTTTGATGTAAATCTTTTGCGCTTCTCGAGAACTGATTAAGGAAGGAAGAAATTTTATGGAAAATTTTTAAGAGTCAATTGGTGAATGGAAGTAGAGAGATTTTTGTTAGGTTTGGATTAGAGGAGTAGTTGTGTGAATTGGTTTGATTTTGAAGTGAGAGAGGATGAGGAGGGTTGGGAGGCTTTAAATACGAGTCCAAATTAAAGGGCGTGAGATATTCAACGTTAGAAAGTCAAAACATGGAAAAAGTATTACGCTGGGAAACTCGCGTACGTAGAGAGAGAGAGAGAGAGAGAGAGAGAGAGAGAGAGAGAGAGGGAAAAATAAATAGCAATAGAGCTGGAAAATGGTAGGCGTATTCTTTAAAATTATTATTAATATCCGTTTAATTATGTACGACTTTTCTAAGGTAGGGGAAAAGCTCAAGAACGGACGACTTTACTAGGTCTGTGTTTGTGTTTTAAACGGCGCCTGGCTAATGACTGGGCGCGAAACGGCATAATTAAGAATAATATTAATGCATGTGCTCGTTAAACGAACGTATATTTTGACTTTCTCCCTCTCGAGAAAGTAGGCCATCTTATACTTATACATGGTCGTTAATTGATCTCGGATCCGGTAAAAATGTCCAAGTTTGTATGAGAGCAGATTTGATCCCCTACCCTCACTCAATTATTTATACGATCAGTAAGTCAAAGTTTGTATAACTTCTACGAATTTTATACGAAGGTAATTTTTTCTTTCAAATATGAAAAGTAACAATATTTCTAGATTCCAAGATGCGTGTTACTATCTCGTGTCAATGCATAAGATTTCTAACTCACTTTACCACGTGTTTTTAAGTGGCTTTCTCTTCGGGTTGGAAAAAAAGAGAAATTGGGAGCCGACCAAAAAGACGTGGGCCATTAATAATTTCTGATAAACACATAAATTGGTGACATTGAATTTTCTCGGTGCTGCCTCTCTCTCTCTCTCTCTCTCTCTCAAGTAGTCTCTACGCTGCTTCCACTACTGCATGTAAGCTACAGTTGTCCACGCTCTTTTCTTATTGTGTGTATATGTGACCAACGAAATGCCAACTCATAGATATCCATCTGTATTTACAATTAATACATATTATTAATGTATGCTGGTGGGATTTATTTCTCTACTCTTGGAAAACGAAAATAATTAATTTATGTAAAGTCAACGCCCATTTGAACTTTAGATATACTTTAAACTATATTGTTTAACTAAATTAAATTGCATGCCGGTAAAATTAAACTTTTTTTTTTAGGGAAACGGTAAAATTAAACTTTGAAATAGGGTTTCTGGAACATGCGAAGCGAGTACCGGAAGATACCCGCAACTTAAATGGGTAAGTTTATTCTGTTTCCTTCAGATTTTGTCAATTTTTACCAAGTTTTTTTTTTAATTTTTTATGACAAAATATCCAGATTCACAATTTTAGTGACAAAGATGTATCGAAAATCAGAAAATGTGCATTTTCATAGAAAAGATAAAAGGAAACCACAAAGAATTACTTAATCGGTACTAAATGAATCTCTCAGACATAAGTATTTCTCTACGTCTTCCTGCACTTACTTGATTAATTTTGAAAAATCAATCATTCCCCGAGAAGAACTAACATACCAGTTGTTATTAATTTATGGGAGACCTGACCATTGATCGGTTCTTTTCTTGGTTTGGTAAGCTACCGTTGTCTGACAAACTTGAGTGCAAAACTAGGTCCAAAATATAGTTATATCGTTTTAATGTTTGTCTAAAGATTTTGGTGATGTATCTAAACCTCCCTTCTTATATATTTGAAGAAGCATTAAATATTACTTATTGAAAAATTGATTTATTGTTATTTCAAATAATATACGAAAATTTTAATATAGTGTTAGAGTAATTTATCATGTAAAATTGTTGTTGCCACCTTACCATAGAATGCAGGTGCATTTAAATCTCATATTATTTTATTTTAAAATGGATTGAATATAAAAATTTTAATATAATATAATTATTTTGTAAGAGTTAAACTTTTGATAAATTAATTGAAAGAGTCGTGTATATTCATTTTCAATTAGCAAATATATACAGGAAAAGGGAAAGTTCGAGAAAATCTCAATACCTTATCGCATTTGACCAGCCAAGAAGTGGCAACACCGACGTCTGAAGCAGGTTTCTTAAAAATTAAAATAAGCCTCGGTTCGTAAATCCACAGATATCTTAAATATTTACGAAACAAGGTGTCAGTTTAGTATGGTATCTTTTATGTAGGTCATGAGATGATATCATAAGATAATATTAGATTGCCTGTGCATAACTAATTGTGTCCACAATTTAAAACAATTAACATCTCATAACTCGACAGTGCTAAAAACAAGTCATTATATTTCTTTTTTTTTGTTGGAAAGACAATTTATCTTCGATCATAAAGATTAAATAACAAAATATATTCCTAAATAGTGCGATTTCCTGCCCAGTATTGCTGTTTGTTTCGATTTGTATCATCATTAAACGATGACGTTACCAATAAAAATATAATTTAAAGATGCATCTTGTAACCTTTTATAGAGATAAACTGTATAACCATAAAAAATATAAGCTTGTATTTTGTATTATTACAAATCCAAGATGGAAAGTCCAAGCAATTCCAAGGATTACACGAACCATTACTGTCTCATCTTCAACCAAATTCATGCATTTACGATTTATTTTTTTGATTAGTAATTTTATTAGAGAAAAGAGAAAAACTACAAAGGTAAAGAACCCAAAAAAAGGGGGAAGACAAGAGAAACCTTCCTGAAAATAAAAACCACGCCCCTAAAAACACAGACAATGGGATCAGGTGGCATAAGATGCATTTACGATTCTTATCATCCCTAAACAAAATATATATTATTATCAGCATACCTACTTGGTCGATTCATAGAATCCGTTCGGAGTTTTCGATAATTATAAGTCTGTAGATCAACATAATGATGTCATTTCCTTTGGGCTTTGATTTTTTTGGGGTGAAAAACTAGTATAAATGGTGACAAATTTTTTACAATCAAAATTTTACTCTAGCTTAATCACATTTGAATTATTTCCTGACAGTCTTAAATTTACTAAATAATATATTGAACTCAGATTTGACATAATTTTTTTTTATGATAATTTTACATAGTTAACATAAATACATTTAAACAGACTCTCGTTAAATTGAATTTTTTTTTGTAAGTTATTAAATTTGAAGCATGCGCTAAATTTCTAATCCCTCTAGTTTGTCGGCCTGAGGCGGCTTAATCCTTATCCCCAAGCGCAACTAGTTAGCTCAAGCGGCAAAACGACACGGATCGACGGTGGAGTTAGCAACAAAGGGACAACCTCTTGTCTTCTGATAAGACATTAAGTGAGCCAAAATAATTAAATATCGTTGATAAAGACAAACACAAGGTTGTTAAAGTACTTATAATAAACCTCCACGCGCATTATGTTTTTGACCCTTCCACTAGGAAGAAAATATGTTTTTTACCACGTGTTTTAAGTTAACAAGTTATAATCAAATTGCACTGTAAGTGAGTATTACGTATAAATTTTGCCGACCAATCATGGTGAAACTTAATAATAGTAACGATTACTTAGTTATGTTGTGCTATTAAAAATTTTAACTTAAGACTTGTTAATTAAGTTTGATTTGGAGTTGGGTTTGAGCCTAATTTTAAGATTTAATGTTTGGCATTGGCCATTTTAAGCAGAAATAATTATGAATTAGGCTAAATCTTTTCCGTGAAAAGTACCAATTAGATTCCATTTGCACTGTTTGTACGTAATCGTCATCTTTTTGCAAATTGCAATCAACTCTCTTACCAAATGACTTCGTCCATGAGTAGACAAGTGGGCTGGCTACAGAGAGCAGTCGACGACAGCTAAATTAGCCCTCTTCTGTTTGGCCCATCCGCTCTAAATAATAGTTGTCCAAGCCCACAAACCCAACCCACATTTCGCTTTCTCCATTTATTTTGGGAAAAATGCATTTTAGTATCTTATCATAGATTCCCGGGAATTTTTCAGTAAACGTCATTAACGCCTACGTGGACGTTGGACCACCAACTCAATATTTTATTATCTATGTAGTAGATGACATGACGAGTAAAAAGTTTTCAAAATAGTCTATATATTTTTATAAACACTCAAAAGACTCTTTGAATTCTTCCCCTCTCTACATTTCTCCTTCCTCTCCAACAACACATTTAGCGTTCTCTATTTATTTTTCATATCCATAATAATTTTAATTTCAGTAGGGTGGCTCACATATAAGTTCTTAGTATTGTTTTAAAACTGTGGCCCCGCTCTAGTAACGGACCATCTTTATCTCTTTGGATTGTTTTTTGAGATTTGTTATATTAGAAGTGATTGAATAATATGTTCGGTATATAAAATTGTGAAATAGAAATGTATTGGAAAAATACACATCGAAAAGAAAAAGTGAGTTAGACAACTTTATAAGTGGATAATCCACATACTCATTATTTTAAAATTTTAAGATATATATATATATATATATTCTAACATGATATAAGAACGAAATATCAATCTATTATGAAACTCATAGCCCATTATAGACACATGATCCTATTTGAAAATACGAGAGATAGTGAAGTACGTGCATATTTTAACCCGATGAATTTCGTTTGTGAGAGTATGCTAAAAAAATATCACATAAAAAAATAAGTAGGTTAAATAATATTATAAATAAATAATATAACTATCCGTTTCTTTAAAATTTTGAGTAAATATCTACATTGAAGTTTTTCTCATAGTTATGATGATTTGGCCTCCCAGTGTTAATTGGGATTACCACTTAGCATACATTTCCCATCATTTAACTACGCTTTTTTCCTGGCGCGTTTTCCGCCCATGCATCCAAAATATATCGTTCCATATGATGAGTTGAATTTTGTGCGCAATAGCCATAGTCCGTAGTTGCTGACTTTACATTTGTCCGTTGCCCTCGAATTTCACCAAATACATGCAATGCAAACTAAATTGCCATCTCGTGACATAATGCACTCTTTTTTTTTTTGGTAGAAACATAAGACACTCATTTAAACACTGGAAAGTGAAGGTTTCTAGTTTTGTTGCATTCTTGACCCGGGAAAAAGTGGAGATTTCTAGTTTTGACGTATCAAGAAAATGGAGGTTTCGCGTCCAAAGTCTCTCTTGGGAATCCAACCTAGACAAGTAGCACCAATGATACGGATCCGGAAAAAAGACGCGTTTTTACGCTTTATTGTCTAGGAAAATAGTTTTTTTCTTGTAAATATGTTAAGAGTGGAGTATTGTTTGAATTGTTTTTCCAACTGTGTATAATCAAAAGCTTAATTCATCACATTGGAAGCTAATATTGTTAGAAAAGTGAATGAAGCCCAAAGCCCAAAGGTACGGGTACAGACACGGGCACGGGGCCGAGGTCAGGGCCGAGCTTGGGCTCGAGGCTTGAAGCACGTACTTGGGTACATTGAGGTGCACCCGGGACCTAGGAGGGTCTAATGTCGTATGAAATAGTTTATCCGGGATAGTTACTATTCATGTCGGCAAGGTACTATTCATTTGAATAGTAAAGCACTATAGCATGAATAGTAAGTTGTCGGGGTACTGTAGCAGTACTACAGGTTACTGTAGCATGAATAGTAACTGACCTTCCTTGCCTATAAATAGGCGTGCCCTCCTCACTTCCAAATCGCTTAAAATCAAAACGACAAGCCTTTTCGTAAGGAAGTCGTATTCTTCTCTCCCCCCATTTTTCAAATTAGGACAGTGTCCGAGAAAGTTCCGGGTATATAAGGGTTCGCCCGAAAGTTTCGAGAAACGTGTGCAACGTTCTTGGAAACGCCCGAATAATCGTTGTATCTTGGGGACGATTGTCGTAGTCCGTAGTGCACTGAAATATACGGGGCAATCTCGTCTTACGGAGAAAGTGTCTAACACTTGCCTCGACTATAGTCTGAAAGTACTGTTCACGTATACGGTAGTGTTCACATATATGGTACTGTTCACATATACGGTACTGTAGCAGGATACTGTTCACTAGCAGGATACTGTTCACAAGTACTGTAGCAGGATACTGTTTACGAGTACTGTATATAGGTACTGTTTACAAGTACTGTATACGAGTACTGTTTATAGGTACTGTTTACGAGTATTGTATACGGGTACTGTTTACAAGTACTGTATACGGGTACTATTTACAAGTACTATTTACGAGTACTGTATACGAGTACTGTTCATAGCTACTATTCACGTAGCTCGACTCGTATACCAAAATCAAGTACACCATTATCCGACCACGATTTTCCAACAAATATATATTTGGCCCCAAGGTTATACAACTGCACAATTTAGCTAGCTGATAATTAATTCTAAGGAAAACATGTTTCAGTTTCGTCGTCTACCATCCAGATTACTATTTGACCAAAAAGGTAGACCAGGAACAAATAATCGCCGAATGCGACCATCACCATCATCATCCATACGACTTCAATTGCGAAAATCACAATACAAAAGCAATATTGCTTTTTTATAATAATATCTCAAAATTTTGGTGTACAACTCAAAATATTAACACTTGCAACAAATACTATGTTATTATCAACACGCATTATATGAATTTCATGACAAAATTTTTCACAACATTTGGAATTTGTATCATACAAACAATAATAAAACAACAAAATCAATTTGTTTTAATATCCTTTTAAAATCTCTCGATTTAATTCAAAATATTTTAAAAAATAACTATTTGTTACGTGATAATCTCAATAATTATCAAGCTAGCTAGGATACACTAAGAGAGAAGCAAGGAGAATCCTTCCAAACATGATAATGTGATCTAAGGATTTCCTTTGCCTTATGCTTCAAGCCGTAGCCTCCGTGTTCAGATTGGATCAATATACACAACTTCCTCGCCGCCTGAAAGCTCAGCATTTCTTGAAGCACAATACCATTACTCCCCGCGTTCTTGCATATCATCGACAAGACTAACACCGCCAGTTCGTCCACGACCGGCGAGACGGTGAGTATCCGCTGCGATATCAATGCCAATCCCCCCTTGTGGCTCAGGAATTGAGCCCTACCATCAGCGCAAGAGATCAAATGCACCAATACGCCAAGTACGAGCTCGGTGGTCCGCCTCTCGGGCGAGCCCAGCTCGAGCTCGATGAGGTGGAATACCGCGCCAAGTTCCACCATCAGTATCCTGTTCCTACCCCATGGACAAGCCTCCAACAACACTTTCAGAGCGGAGTTTATCCCGTGTTGGGTGTTTTTCTCGATCAAGAACTCGATGACCGTTGCGAAGAACTCCCCATCAAGCCTCTCGAGAACACTCAGGCTCGCTTGCCCTAGCAGCTTCTCCAAAACCCAGACCGCGTTGGATTTAAGTTCCAGGTTATTGCACTTCAAAACCCAAGTCATGGACTGGATCACCTCATCGTTTTCTCCTAGAACCGCCTTCCAATCACTCGGAGGGACACCAACCAAGCGTAACAAGCTAAGTGCTTCCTGTAGGCCACTAACCTGACGCTTCTTATAGCAATTCGATACTATAAACATCGTCACCGCCTTCGAGATTCCTGCCTCCACCATGTACTTCTTGTTCCTCTCGTTCTCCACCGCGAGCGACTCCAGCCGCTTCAGGGTCATCGCTTGCTTCTCCTGGCTGGTCGCGGTCAAACCTTTCATCAACCCGAGGAAGAAAAGCTTATCGAGACATGGTTTCGGGGTGGGGATTGTGTCGATCCCCGACGCGGCATTGTCGATGCACCAAGCTTGAATTAATCTACGGAGAGTGTGGTTCGGTGTCAGATCGGAGTCCATCGGTAATGGCTGTTTGGTTAAGGGACAGGACGTGTTCTTGTTGGTGAATATCCAGTGTTCGATGCTCTCTCGGTCGTAGGTTATTCCTGTAATGGTTGTGACTGGGTCTCTCATAATTTGGAGAGATATTGGACAGAGAAAATACTGAGGGATCTCAATATCTTCCATGGAAGATACCCAATTTTGATGATTTTCTTGGGTTTTTGACATTATATATATCCTTGTAGGCTTAAATGGTTTGTATATACTTGGGATATGGTATTTTTGGACAAGGAGGGGTCAAGTCAAGATAGTTGCTTAGTAATGTAGGGAGAGGGTGGGGAAATGAGAGGAAGGAGTTATTGTTCCGGTTTTGCAAGAGAATGCGGCTATTATATTGACGTAGAGAAGGATGCAGAAGTAATATTTTTTGGTGAAATTTAGGGATCGACTTAAACTCCAAAACTTTAATATGATACTGATTTTACTCTCTCACAAGGGTTTTCAATATATTGACCTAACTATCTCAAAAGATGAGATTACATTAATTGTCATTATATTCACCAAACATAATTTTAAGAAGTAATATTATTGTCTATTAATGACTTTTTTGAATATTTGATAACGAGAATCAATATTATAAAATTTTATTAGAACCATTTAGTAAATAATATATCTTTAAAATATGAACTAAATAAATCAGTTAAAGTCGTAGTTTCATGATTTGTACTGTCTCTCGTCGTATTAATGGTGGACTTTGATTAATTGCCTTGTTGGTCATATTTTCTCGCATCTGTTTTGTCATGAATACCATTACGAGGAGGAGAGCGTTGTGCAGTCAAACAAGGAATTCGCATATCCATGGGTATACGTGAAGGTTGAAAAAGGAGAACAAAACTAAAATTCTGCCCCAATATCTAGCTGGCAATATATAGGTAGTTCAGAATACAATTTCCTACAGAAAATATCAAAATTACAACTTCAGGAACAGATTTTATTACAAGTTATGATCGATGATCTTATATAATTACACCTGCCTCTCCTTAAGACTCTAGATGATAATGGTTATAGTACAATATTGATAGAACTTTATTCATATGTTAGTTTAAAAATGTGGAATCATATTTTATCTCTAATTTTCAAAAAAATTATTGTTAGACACATATCATTACCCTTAAAGTTGTATAGTCTAGAGGGTATAACGCTTGAATTAAATGTAAGACAATATTTAATATAAAATTAATTTTATATTAAAAATTTTAATAAATCATAATACATATATGAAGATTAATAATAAAATATTAAATATATAAAAAAACTAAAAAATAATTTTTTGAAGTATGATGTAAAATATGTACTAAATATATTATAATTTATAAGTAACAAATAATAATAAGGTAAAATTAGGATTTAATTAGGATAAAATATAAGGATATTTAAGAAATATTATAATTTATAAGTAAAAAAATAATAATAAGGTAAAATTAAGATTTAATTAGGATAAAATTTAAAATAAGATCAAATGTAAGGATGTGTTATAAATTCATAGGATTCATACTTATTCTAATAAGATTCATACTTAATCTAAATCTTACTTTTAATTGTAGGCTTATATACATGCCCTAAAATCAACATATTCTTGATTCACTGGACAAAGATAATTTGATCTGAAAAGTATGAATATTTTTCTTACTTAATACCCGACAATTGATAATAAGGAATCATATACTCAATGGCATAGCTACATGGAAATGAGTGGGGGCAATTGCTCCCGCTTAATTTTTTTTCCTTTGATAATTAGATATATTTTTAATATATGTCTCCATTAAAATTAGAAATTGACCCGATTAAAAAATTAATCTACTTATAAATTAAACCAAAACTTTAATAAAAATTTAGTCATTTTTTATATTGTCTTCACTCGGCAAATTTTATGGCTACGTCCTGCCTATACTAACTAAATATTTGATGCATTTAAGCACGATACACCAAAACGATTATCTGCACTCTTATCCACGATCAAGTTATTCAATTGGCTACGTAATTGTCAAAGATGAGCTATATTATTTCTTCACGGCTGGAACACACGTAGAGTCGAGATATAGCCATAACTGTTACCAGCTCACGAGTAGACCCAAAAATTAACAAATGGACCTGCTTCTTTTGGTGATTAATTTCCAAACACGAATATGTATATTTGAAAATAATTTTGTTCAGAAAAGGCGAGTTGAAGTGGTAAAAGCGATAAGAACTGTAAAAACTATAAGAGTTTGGAATTGACATTCGAATTTCAAGGTTTAAAGTATCTTAAAATTTTAAGATGTTCAAGATTTAAACCTTGGCAATTATGGTGTAAAAGTTTATCTTTCAAAAAAATTTGGAGTTCATATAAATTTGGCTGGAGGTAAACTTTGTACTCCAACAATATCTTACTTATATGTTATTGCAAATTATTAGTGTAAGGTAAGCCAGTCAAAAGTTCCAACTCTCCCGAATAGTCTAGTACATTATCAAGTCAAAAAAGGGCAGTCAACGGGTCCACCACTTGGTTCAACGCTTGCAAAATTATTGCTTTTGCTTCACCGGGACTCCATTTTAGTCTTCACCTGGCAAGAAGGCTATTCACTTAATGTCCTTAGGATTAATTTTCTTAGTTGTACTATGTAAGCAATAATATAGAATTGTTTAGTTGACAATGCGATAAACAATGTTTTAGGTGGCGCATCTTAGCGGGCATTATTTTTTATGCGAAGAACTATTTTTTACACCCTTTCTAAACTCACGATCGGGGAGATCATCCGCCAGTAGCAGATTGTTAAATTTTCTAGAGAATACCATATTTGTGTTTATTTTTTATGTAAAAGTCCAAAGGGCCACCTCGGCTACGTTCCAAGCACGAAATTGATCAAAATCCGAATCGGGACCTAACTTCTTAAATACCAATCAATTCACGATCTAAATTCGTTCAAAAAAACATGACCATAATTAATAAAAACAATTGCAAATTAAATGCAACGACAGACCAACCTCATGTGACCTTGAATATTTTCTTCTAGTTTTTTTCGTTCCCTTTTACCACAATTAAGCTTAGACCACCACGAGTTTCTGTTTTGGTCAAAGTTGGGTTTCAATAGTTCTTAAATAATTTTAGGCTGGTTGAATTAGCATTATTTCAAGGACTTGTTCATTATTTTATGTAAATTTAGGACTATTTGATTTAAAAAAAAAATGGGACGTTTTGAATCGACCATTGCTAAATTATATTTAATATGAAATTTTTTGAAATTTGGTTATGGCAAGATTCCCTCTTTCATCATTCCCTCTTTCTCACGAGACCGATGAACTAGTTCATATATAGAAAATTTCTATGGCAAATTGCCCTCAAGTCTTCAACCTTTGTTTAAATTACTATTTTTGTTCCTCCTATTTTTATAAAAAAAATTAGTCCTCCTATTTTGATTAAATATTACCCTTAGGTTCCTGCTGCCGGAGAACTGCTGGAAACGGGAAATTTCTCCGGTAACAGGAGACTTGAAAGTCGATTTTGCCTTTTAATTCAAAAATTAAAAAACTTAGTAAAAATAATACGGATTGAAGAAGACGACAACGAGTCTGAAGAATATAGCTGTGAGAGAGGAGGAGGAGGAGGGGGGGAGGAGGAGGGGAAGGAAGATGGAGGTGGAAGGAGGAGAGGGGAGAAAGAGGAAAGGAGGAGGAGGGAGGTGGGATGAGGAGGAGGGCGGAGGAGGGGGAGGGAGGAGGGAGGAGGAAGAGGAGTAGGGAAGAGGAGGGAGGAGGAGAAGGGGGAAAAAATTTTTATTTTTATTTTTTTAATTTTTGACTAAAGGACAAAAGCGACATTTCAGGTCCTTGCCAGAGAAATTTTCTAATTCTGGGACCAGGGACCTAAGGGTGACATTTAATCAAAGTAAAGAGACTAAAATATCTTTTTAGAAATAGAAGGGACAAAAATAATAATTTAAATAAAAACAGGGGACTTGAGAACAATTTACCCAAATTTTTATCATTGTGTTTGTTCTGTCGGACTCAGGTCAGGTTAAATCGAACATCAGAGTTACGCCAAAAATGAAAAATCAGATTAATGGGCCTGGAGTAGGCTTAAGCAACTGATGGTATTTTTTGCCCAAGCCCAGGAAGTAAGCAGTTTGAACTATGGGCTTGGTACTTTATCTAGAAGTGATGTAGCCTCCTCAACCGGTGGCAACGAATTATCTACAAGAAAGTTTTTGACCGAACAACTTTAGTTTTGGTCAACATTTCTACATATAAATATTCGATTGATCCTAGTTAGAATTAGATAGGACCATAAACGTTTACTAAATTCTATTTATCCGCATATTTTAACACCACCACATTCCGGATAGATAGAAAATTAGTCCATGGTTGCTAGTAAGTCTTATGTTTATCATCACATGATCATACCTTAGTTAATGATTCTTCAACGCTTTTCACATCATTTCCTCAAAGAATTTGTTTATTTTAAGGGTAAATATTTTTACCTAGATCACATCTGTCAGGAATTAAATTTTGGACCTGTGTTAAGTTATCAAATTTTTGTAATGTTAGGCTAAATTATTCAAAGCATTTGCCTGCTAGAACTGAAGTGCTACTAATTAAGTAGCTTCTAATTCTCCTTTATTGGATTAAAGTACATAATATATCCATGGCACAATTCCAATCACAATTATAAGCAATATAATTATCTATTCGTATACCCCCCCAAAATACTAAATCATATGCCAAAAATAATATACAATCCTCAATCATATACCCTAGAGCTAACTAAGAACTCAAGTGGTTCTGTCTCCAAGTATATACTATAACCTATACTAAAGTGAACAATTCTCCTTGCATTCTTACAACAGGACTTCTTGATGTGATCATCATCAGGCAACAAAGTCGGTCGGCAACAGCTGCGCCGCAAACCTCTTTCGGGTCTGTATGTTGTCGATGCTATCGAATGCATTGGTCGAATGTGGAGCCGAGGTACCGATGGATCCAAACTGGGACGGCTCGCCAAGGTCCAACCGCCTCCCGAGCTGGATGTTCTGGTTCTGAAGGAAATTCTGATGAGGCCCTGACAAGGACATGAGGTCCTGATTGGGCAGGCCAAGGGAAAGAGAGACGCCATTGCCCGAGTACCTCGGGGCGAATTGCTGATGATGATCATCATCAAACCTTCCCATCTCTCCAATAGGGTACTGTCCAAATCCTCCAATGAAGTTGTTTGGCCCTCCAAAGAAAGAATATCCGTCTCTACCCTGCCTTTCCTTCCCGAACTTCATATGCATCTCATCATTACTCGAATCGCCCGGTTTGATGTCCATGTTTGATGATGGACTAATCCCCGGAGGAGATTGCATTAGGCCCATTTCTGTGTTTCTTTGTTTCTTGGGGCTAGCTTGAGTGATCCCTTCCAATTCCGATGTCCCTATAAGCGAAAATCCGGATTGGTTTCGGAGGCCTCCACCTACAGGTGAGCTTGTGGACATTGAAATGGTGGAGCTATGATGTTGGTTTGGAGAATTCTTCTCTTTCTGATAAATAGACCTCGGAGTTGAATCATCGTTGAGCTCGCTCCTAGTTGCCTTGTCCTCCAAGTTGTTGTTGTTCTTCTCATTCTCCTTGATTTCCTCCGTGTACATCTCCTCCACCATCGGCTTCCATAGCCGGACTCGAGCGTTGATGAACCAATTCGACACCTGAAAGAACAAAAGATCAATACAAATGACATCGATCATCGCGCTTTCGAAAATGTACGCGTCTACTTATAATAAAAAAAAAAACTTGCCTGGCTTCGAGTCAGACCAGTTTGCTTGGCCAACATGTGCTTGTCCGAATCCTTTGGATACCTGAAACAAAACCCTCAAACGTCACATACACAAACCTTGCATAATTCGACATATCAATTCATTCGCTAGATGATCGTACGGGTGGAGGAAGTGTTCGAACAGCCAGGCACGGAGAACGGAGACTGATCGCTCCGGCAACCCGCGCTGGGGCCTCCAGGCGTTGTGCTGCATCATTCCGAGCTGCTGGAGCGCGCGCTGCTGGCGATAATGGTGGTCGACGTACTTGAGCCGGGATCCCTCCGCCTTGCCACTTCCTCCAAGGCTATCTTCTTCCCCAAGGCTCTTGTTGGCGATCTTCACTTGCCCTACTATGGCATCCTTCAGGCACTTGAACTGCTTCGAGATGGTCCCCAGCGCGAGGGCCGTGTACGTGTTAGCCGATCCGATCCCTGCCGCCTGCTCGAATGACGCCTTCACTATGTGCATTTGGTGGTGGTACTGTCTGTACCTCTGCTCCACCTTCAGTTTGTAAGAATAATAACAGTTACAAGACCGTCTACGCTTATAAGAAGTGGTAATAAATCAACAACCAATATTAAAATAAGATTAGGGACCATCATTGCTATTACAAAGAAGAGTTTGGGACTACCGTAGATAAAAGCAACTCCTAGTTAATTAATTGAAGGTCGTTGAAATAATCCTAGAAAACCAGAATTTCTGCAACTATTTATGATTGACAAAGTTCAGCAAAACTTGTTTTATTTGTCGGCTAATTGCCCAAAAATTGTGATTTGCATAAAGAAAAGACTATTAGACAATTTAAAAATTTTGTACATACATACCTCTTCTAGCATGCTAATAAGCTTAGCCTTCTTCATCTGAATTTCCTGACGCTCCGCCGTGGTCAGCTCCGGCCCGCGTCTGCCCCCGGCTTCTCCGTCGGCGTCACCAGAGCCGTGTCCGCCGGAAGTATCTCCGGCCAGCTTGTCACTGTTCATCCCGCCGACGTGCCCATTCCCTTTCTTCGACAATAATTCATTCTTAATTCTTTCACTATTCACACTAACAACCTCATCAAGCAAGTCCTGAGCCGCCTTGAGATACTTAGAGCTAAAGAACACTCCTTGAAGGCCCGAGACCCCGTTGGTCACGCCCGACCCGGGAGACACCGACTCGCCTGAGACCCGAATATCCTCGCCCGAGACCGTCTGGCCCTGGGACCCGTAAGGAGGAGGTTGCGGCTGCTGCTGATGCTGGGAGGACAGGCTCAGGGAGAGCACCTGCTGGGCGCGTGGAGCGTCACGCGCGGACGGGGAGTGGTCCATGGGGCTGTAGAGATTGTAGTGAAGGCGCGGTAGGAGCCCATGCAGGGCGGACGCGTCGTGGGAGTTGGGATCCAACGGGATCCCCACGAACTGCTGCGTCGAGGCGGCCGAGGGGAGATGTGACACGGCGGAGATGGCCCCGTTGGCCGCGGAGGAGTTGAGGAAGACGAGGTTGTTGGGCGGCTGGGAGTTGTTGCTGTCGGAGAATTGGACATAACTAGGGTTCATCAGTACAAGGGTTTGGAGCCCTTCTGCTGACGATCCCTGGATTTCCGGGTTCCCTTGAAAGTACGTGGCCATCTCTGGTTGGTTGCTTCGATGTTGAATTTGACGAAATTCAATACAAGGTAGAAGAAATATATCGCATAGAGGTGGAGGAGCTAAGCAATTAGCCTCCTACCCTGAAAAAGGAAAAGAAAACAATAATAGAGAACTTAGGTTAAGTAGTTAGTTAAACTTCACATCCACACATTAAATCCGAGAAAATGATACAAATTAACCGACGCGATTACGTATACAAATTATCAATTCTATAAGTGCG
Source organism: Hypericum perforatum (assembly GCA_012979155.1). Lineage (NCBI taxonomy): Eukaryota > Viridiplantae > Streptophyta > Magnoliopsida > Malpighiales > Hypericaceae > Hypericum > Hypericum perforatum. Next base: position 53,244 of record SOPF01028629.1, read on the forward strand.
TACATATATATATGGAATAGCTAGCAAGCACGTGGAATTCAATCAAACCCAATATTTACCTTGTCATCTTTTAGTAATCCTTGGATCAAGAAGAAGAAGAGGAGGATGTGGAAAGTAGTTGAGCTTTTATAGAGTGGTTGAATAGAAAAAAAAGGGAGGAGAAATCCGATAGAGAAAGGAGAGAGAGATAAGAAGAAGGGAGGAGATGGGGAAATTAATAATTTCTTGTTCGTGTGCGAAAGTTGGATTTTATATTAAAAAATCGTGACCCTGTATGTTTTTTGTGATGTGAATAGATCTTAGCCTACACGTGCTTCATGATCGATCGCTCGATCATCCTATGTAAAGGGTAGAAGAGAAATATTTAGGCTTATAATAATATTCAAAAGAATGGAAAGAAGAAAAGAAAAGAAAGAGCGGCACATACATAAACAGTACACTTGAGCTCTCGAGTATGTTATTAAGCCAACAAAGCAAATCAGCTACCTACCAGTGTCCTGGTCTGGTGGCTCTTCACAGAAGAGGAAAGCTCCCTGTCAGCCTCCAAGACTCTGCAACTCCTCTTTAGCTACTGATAAGGAAAAGAAAAGGAGGAGTTTTAAGAGAGGGATAGGTAGATGGGGGC